>JAQIXX010002419.1:0-24651 GCA_034700605.1 Willowsia nigromaculata | reverse complement strand
CTGATGATCCCGCAACGTGAGTCCGGAGAGGTGGAGATTTGTCGGCTTGTTCACAGGGGGGCGGTTCGGGGGCAGAGGGGGCAGATTCGACGGGTTTGAGTTGTTTACCGTGTTGTTCAGGTTATTCGAGTTTGTACCGCCTCCGCTCATGATGATTCGACGGATTAGTACAAAAATGGCGACGGATGAAAAATTTTGTTGGTGAAGCGTTCACTGTTAATTGCTTTCAATCGCTTTAATTAACTTTCTCTTTACAGAACTTCTCAACAATTTGAATTTGTTCTTCTCTGGAGGGACTGGTAGCCCAAGTGTACTACTTCCAACTGTTCCCACTTTCTCTGATTTCCTCTCGGATGTTAAATGTGAACTTTGTAAACTTGTTTAGCAGGGAATTTTCTGTAATATATGGAAATAGAACGATACAATTTTTATTAGTTTCATAAGTACTATAACACGAGCTAATGTTTTTAAACCAAAACGCTTGCTCATGGAACAATTAAAATAGGAAATTTTATAAGGTAACCGCCGAGGTTAACTGATGTCAATGTCATTTGCATTTAACTCTACTCCAAAACTCTATTTTCTGAATTTTCTTTCATAGTTATTAAAACTTGTATCTCGCAGCAAGGTTTACTTGTTTTGAGCCACAAATTTTATTTTTGTCCTCTTTTAATTCTATTTGTTCCACACCATTTTTATATATGACTAGCGATGCATGAAGATGATGTCGACCTTCAAAAACTTTCGTTTTACGTCAGTAGCAGTGGCAACAAAACGCTTATTCGTCATCCTGATCACTTTTTCGCACTTCATGCAAGCTTCAGTTTCAAATTCAACTTTTTCTTTTCTTTACAGTATTAAACCGAAACTTTTTTGTCCTTCTATATGGATCATTGAGCAAAACCAGAGAGGAATACATTTTTGTTCTGGTGATGGTGGAGAAAATTGAGGGAGAGGAGACGAAAAAAAGGTCGTGCAAAAATAGATTTTTTATTCGTCTGCGTGTGCAAAAAGTTGTAATTATCGAAGGCCAACTTTTTTAGACCCATTTTTTCTCTCAAGTTCTTTTTTTTCCAGACACTCTGGTGACACGGTATCTGAGCTTGAGACCAATTTTTGCTATATTTGGAAAATAGGTAATGTTGAGTACACTCGAGTACATATCCTTTTTTAAATGTAGATTTCCTATTCATCAACATTCTTTGTGTTCTTGTGTGTACACAGGACGCGTACGATTTCATACAAGCGTATATAAGTTCACATCTTGCTCTCCTTTTTCCCTAAAGTGAAAGTCTTGTAGAGGAAAATAATAGACTAAAATTGTCTGTCACTCTCCAACTTTCTCCTTGGAAAACGGAAACTTTTTTCTCTGTTAAAAGCTTTGCCATGAAGATGATAATGAAATGAAAGTGGAGATGCTGTACTGAAAAGTAACGCTAAAGCTGTACGTATAGCCTTAAAAAAATGCTGAATTCTCTACAGTACTGGTACTAAAATGGAAGTTTAAATCCGGCTATAAATCCCGTTGTTAATTGAACTTGCAAACATTTTGTAGAAAAAATGACCATCAATCATTTTCCCAACAGCAGTTTAATTCAAAATTCATTCAAGTGCTTGGAATAGTTGCGTGGTAACTCTTGTGACTACAAAATACATAACTTCATGTTCTTGAAGCAGAGATGCTCACTCAAGAAATTATTATGATTTTTTACTTTCCAATTTGCCATAATAATGAGATGAGGAAGAAGAAGAAAATGACAGGAAATTTAATTTCCGTTTCTCCGACTTCTTCTCAGTTTCAATTTGTCTAGTTCACTTGAGTGAAAAGATATTGTCAAAGTGGATTCTTGAGAAAAGGAATGAAAAACTGTAAGATGGATTACTACACAAATCCACTTTTCTTCAAGACCAATGAGGAAAATAGCTTGTCATCATGCAAGGAAATTGTTTACCAGATTTGCTCATATCCCACTTATCCTTCATTCAGTATTGCATAATCATTTTCATCAAGTCAACAAGATAGAGCATAACGGTTATTATGTAACATTGAACGATTAGAAAATTATATTAAATTTTATGCATAATTTCATCAAGACTAAATTACGAGTGCTAAATCAAAACCTGCCTTTTGTTTAATCTAACCAAAAGCATTTAACAGCTTTCAACGAAACGTCCAGAAAAATGAATCTCACAAACCTTTCACTTGTTTCTCTGCTTGAACGCATAACAAAAGATTTATTCATCCGAATAGTAGCTGGGAAAATCACGTAAACCTTGAAAACATGTTTTTGCGTCATTTTCCAAGAAAGGCCGACAAAATAATGCTGATTTGACAAAAAAGGGAGAAGACACCTTTGAATATTTTTGAAGGGAAATAAATGAGCTGAAAAATACGATTCGTGTACATCCCTTTTTTCCGTTTCCATAGAGTCTTTTCAATTCTTGCAACTCAAAAGAGTACCCCAAAGCCAATAGAAACTTTTTCTTCTTGCTTTCTCTTATCAGTCGCCTGCGTCATCACAATGTCGGAATATTAAGAATGCATGTCCACACTACTGACTTGTTGGCAAGAAAGTAAAATCATGTTGAAACAAGACAGTTTCTTTTTTGTATTTTTACACAAGAACGGATCTCATGGTAATATTTTACAAATTATTACACAATCATATTTTCGTCATCCCTTTTTGAACCCTACTGTTGTTACAGTTCAGTTGTTTTTGCATCCTAAGTAAATCCTCAGCGTATTTTACTCTCTCTTTATGCCACCTCTAAAAGCAGAGCTGCAAAAACATAAGAAAACAAATCCCTCCCTTACGATTGGTAGTATTCCTTATAAATAGCTTCCAAAATTTTGCAACCCTGTTTCCATGAAAGTACACAATACCTTGTCTCTTTATCTCTTTGACGACAGGGAAAAATGATGATGGCGATCATAAAACTTTTTAGCTAGGCCAAGTCAAGTCAGGCTATAGGTTACAGAGTCGGAATAGGTTACAGAGTCGAAAAAAAACAACAGGAGCAGCAGCCGTTTTATTTTAGGGACAACAAGTTGTAGATACAATGTACCGTGACAGTACTGGTATGGTAAACATTTATACAGGAGATATGAAAAGATCTTCATGAAAAAAACTTTCACCGCTGGCTATAATATTATGTGTATTTCCTGCTATTACCACTACAGCTTTTTTGACATTGTGTAGTACGTCGTTATCGTGTGAAATGCATAAATCTGAATTATTCACACGATTTCGACCTCGTCATCCATTCCTCGCTTAATGGACTATACATGTTTGTCATTTTCATGGACCATATCATCCTGAAAGACAGCATTCCTTTTATTCTAGATTTTTCCAGGAAAATAACACTATATGAATTGAAGTTGTTGAAGAATATTTAACACTGAATCGGACACGAGTAGCCTAACAAGTAGCATGTATAAAAGCAGCCAAGAAAACAGCTCTTGGGAGCGAAAACAACAAAGGCAAACACATACGCCACAAAGACAAATGATCATGATGACATTTCTGCTCTCGCACTTTTTCTCAGGTATGTACAGGGCAAAAGGGCCATCAAACTAGTTTGTGCGTGTATGCTTCGAATACAGGCTTGCAGAAAGTTATATTATTCATGTAACAATTTGTAGCGAAATCTTAGCAGTATTCTCCCACATTTTGAAACACTGCTTGTATGCATATCAGTAGCATCTCCTTGAACTTTTTTAAAGCTCTCTATACATTCATTCCTATTACAACTTTTTTTTATCCATTTTTTTAACCAGTTTATTGCACACGTGTACTATTATCCGCTATATATTTTTTCAAGTTACATACATAAATACGTAAGTATATTCTTTACAGGTGCTCCTGCTCTGGTTTTGGTGGTGAAAGTGGCGATGAAATTTCCTCCCAACTTGAGCCCACAGCTTTAACAACGAGCTTCTCTTTCTCCATGCCTATTATTATGGTTTGCTTGGATGGTTTTGTGAGAACAAAAGAGACAATCGCAATAGCCATATATTTCAGCCGTATTACCGTCATAATGTCAGTAAAACAGGAATAAGCTGCGTATAACAGCAACATCTACACCACCAGCATATTTTTTATTATGTGTACTTTCCGACTTATAACTTGTTCCAGGGATTTTACATACCGGAACACACCGTAAAACTTGTTTCTTTGAACAGCCTATTGTTGCCTCTTTGATGGGAACTTTCACCAAGAAAGAAAAACAGGAGCCAGTTGTTATTCGAAGCCTTACACTGGAGAAAGTGTACCTTGAATGAACAACACCAATAAAAACAATAAAAGGAAGAGTGTAACAATGACGGTGACGATGGTGTTTGGTGTGAGTGCTGGAGAATGTGTATGCAGGCAGTTATTTCTGTTTTTACCCCTTTTGTTTGAAAAAAGGGCGAGATGAGTCTAGAAAATAAATAGACTGTCGTCAAAAAGCATAATAATCCTCTCGGAACAAAGAAGAACATGCTGTTTTTTAGTATTTCCATTTCACCAGTAGTAAAAAGCCAGCAGCAGCTTGTTTGTTTCAGTCCTTTTTAGTCACCTATGTCACAAGCCTTTTTGTAAAAACAACTAGCATATCTTTTCTACATACGTAAATGCTTTTTACAAAGCAAAAACGTGGAGTAAGTAAACACATAAAAATGAAGGAAAAAAGTTTGCAAGCAATTTTATTACAAAAGTGAGTACTTCTGACTTTTTTTTGTTATCTGTGTTTTTGGCAATGATAGGAGCACTAGCAGAGGACAAAATAAAAGTAGTAAATTTTTGCAAAAATATTTACAGCATGTCTAATGTAAACATAAACTATTGACGTATAGATTATTTTGACGTTACAAATGATAATACGACTTTTACTCATTTGACATTGAGAACTGAAATTATCAGAAGCAAATGTGCAGACGTTTAGCGGATGTAGTGATAGCAAATTGAATTTAAATCTTGAGTTGCCATTAATAAACATCCGTTAAATTGGTAGCTCACATGGCACTAAATACCTCAACAGTTGCAATCTCGCGAAAAGTCGAGGATTCATAAGAAAAAAATAAAAAGACTGATCATGTGTAATCATGCAAAATTTATTACTATTGCCTTTTTTATATGCCAGACACAAAGACAGAGAATGAATCGGGAGAAGTATTCAACTGGCAAGTGACAAGGTCACTTAATTGTTCTTGAAATACTTGGCACAAGAGCTCTTCGTTCTCTAAGAACTGCTGCTGGAAGCTAATACGAAAAGAGGAAATGAATGCAAAAAAAAAAGAAAACTTTTCGACTCATTCCATTTTTTCATTGCCAACACGACCAAACAGCCAACTAAAAATAAAACAAATAAAGTTACCCAATATACCTCTGCCTACTTACTACACATATTTACAAATGAAATGACACAATTTTCCCCCTCTTTTTACTTCCTAACATCATCAGCTAATTAGGTAAGGTTTTTGCTCGAATAAAACCTCGAACCAGAAGGTGGAACAAAGAAGGTTGTTTAAAACTAGCTTAATCTTCCGTCACCGACATCACCAACCATGAAGAAACAAAAATGCTGGCGAAAAAGGAAACCTGTGCTTCTCACAGATCTTCCGTTCATCTTTGCCGTCTCTGAGAAAGGATTTCTCTTTTTTCTGCGAACAAGATAATAAATTCTTCAAGAACAAAAAAAGATGCTCGTTGTCGCGCTAGTAGACTCCTTTTCTGGAGAAAAATACCTTATATTTCTTCGCAGCTAAATAAAAGAACAAGGAAAGTTGATGTTCTACTAGTTGTAGTAGAAAATGGTGGGATTATTAGAAAACAAACTGGAAAACTTTCTTTAGATTACTGTGTCACCATACTTTATTCATTTCTTTCTCTTTCCAGCCTATCTAGAGTCGTTTTCCCGTCTTTAAATGAGCAACTCTCTCTCTCGCTTTTTCCGACTCAAATTACAGCGGTGAAAAAATATAAAGTAGAGCCACTGACTTTTTGTTTGATAGTGTTCTGGCGAAAGGCATATTGTTAACTTATTGCGCTACTGTTACTGAAATTCGCATGGTTTTTTGGGTTGTTTCAGAGAAAATGCTGATTACATGACTATTATAAATTTTCTTCAGTGGAATACGCACATTCATTATTATTATTATGGGGTGGATTTCTGAAGCAGAAGAGGAGAAAGTCGTTGGGTTTGTTGCGGGAGCTTTGAGCTACTCACTAATGTGGTGGGGTATTATTATAATAAAAGCTAATAAATGTATATGTAAGTGTTTCTGGAAGAAAGTAGCGAAGAATAAAAAAGGTCGTAAGCCAGAAGCACGACAGAAGGAAGAGAACAAGAGTCGCCAACATGTCGCCACATATTTTCCACCGAAATGAGGAAAAAAATGGAAACTGCAGATTGTAAAGTAGGGGTGCATTCAAAATATGTTTTAAATTGAGAATGAGAAAGTAAATAAATAAAGTGAACTGGCAAAGTAGATGTAAAGAATAGGAACTGTTTGCTGCCTGATGCGGATGTTGGGGATAAATGAAAATCGAGCTCTGGCAAAGATACATAGAGACGCGACTTTAGCTAATGGCAATTATTAAAAATTGGAGGAACATTCTTGTAGAGCTGGTAGAGTTCCAAAAAGGACTACTCAATTATGGAAACGTTTTGTTGCATAAAGATAGGTTTATGACAAATAAGTGTCGCGATAGAATAATTGCTGCTTATTGCCTATAAGTTAACCATTCTTCTACTAGATATTGCAATTATCACAGCTTTCATTAAAGATGGCACATTTTAGTGCTACACAGTCTCGAATTGCAAGCAAAGGAGATACTTTAGTAAAATCCTGACTTGAACTATGGCAAGAGATTAACCACAAACTAATTCGAAGCTGGAATGTTCTCATGCAAATTTCAAGCTTCTACTCGAACACGCAGGTTGAAACATAAAACGACACCAGTCATAGTTGTAATGCGAAACCAACTTTGTGGATAAAAGCAATCTGGGTTTTAGTGCGGTAAAGGTAAGCATATATTGACAATCACGTATTTAGCAAGAGCAAACCAACAAGCGTAATAATTTATTACAGTCCGGATCGTAATTCTTGTACATTTTGCACATTTTCCTTCAAATAAGTTATGGATGTTAAATTTTTTTTAAACTGAAATAAGAAATATGGACAAAAATATAGAAAGGTCAAAATAAAGTTAGTCCAAGCAAAAAAAAGAGATTTTCGTTATTGTTTTTTAACCCTTCTTCCCTTAAATTAGTTATAATTCGGATTGCATAATAGTAAGTTATAGAGTATATTGTTGCTAATGTACAGCTTTTTGTGGCTGACAAGCTTCCTTCCTTTTTCCATTCCTTAGGTATACAAGTTAATATAAACGTACCCATTCCATATTTGTGCACATTTTTCGATTCCCTTTGTTTCGCTCTGTTTCAGCTGGAGATGCAATGTTGAATGTAGAGATTCAGATGTGCAATTTCATGATTATTAAACTGCATACATTGCACAATAATTTCTCCTTTCCCGTCATCGCATCTGCAATGAGTGCTTTGCAGGATTATTTAACTTTAAAAGAAGTTACCCAATGCTAGCAGAAGGCAAGATGCGCAGTTTGGAATGTTTATTTACATGAAAGTTAAATGCAGCAGCATTTTATAAATATTAAAAATATGGATTTTTTTTAACATTTAGAACACAAGCCTATGTACATGCATATGTAGAAATACAACACATAACAGTGCAATGTGCAATGATAACTAGAACGGTGAAACCGTGAAATCTAACTACCAAATGCTGTCACTCGTTTTGTCAAAACCATTAAACAGATAATAAAAATACTGCATTTAAAGTGTATGAAGCATAAAAGGATGTTATACCATTAAAACTGCTACAAATTTTGAAAATTATCAGTAAAAAAAAATGCTTGTGACTGATAACGCATAATATGATGCATGTGCAAATATTCGTCGTTATAACGGTTTCTAACTGTTATCGTTGAGTCAACTTGAAAGTTCAATATGAAGATTGCGTTGGTCTAAACTTTTAGTGCCTGTGTACTAGTTTTGGTGCTAATGTACCAAGTAGGCTTTGGGAACAAAATTGTGTGCACTGACAGACAGACAGGATATCCGAAACAATAACTACTTAAAAGCACTTTGTGCATCCGGAAGTTAATAAGTATCTGCTCATATTGGTGTCTTGTGATACAACGACAAGTTTCAGTTTTCAGTTTACAAGTTATCTTAATCTGCACTTATTTCAAAGTTGTTGGACACAAGGAAAAGCAAAAGTAAGTGTAGATCTAGTACTTGGTCGTTTGGATGAAATAATCAGGAAAATGTGAGTTCTTTTCTTTTTCCCCCGCTTGCTTTACTGCTCAAACATTTTTCTTGTATTCCTTTATAGGTCACCAAAATAAAATGTCTACTTCACTTTGTGGTTTAGCGAGTAGATGGACGAAGAGAAACCTAAACTGAACATACTCGCTTCTATACACATTCTTCGGGAGAGAAAGTGTCACGTTTCTGTAGAAAGAAATCATTGAAACCCGTTGAAGTCTCTGAGACTTCGCTTAGGCACATTTTTTTTAAAGATGGGAGCAAGCAGAAATAAAAAAGTGAAAGAAAAAAAGGCGCTTGCCGCTCACTTTCCCATTTAGCTTGCACTTACACAGCCATTATCAAGAAGTGCTTTAGAGGAAATGGCCATTTATTAGAACTGCCAGTGTGTCCGACCATCCGTTCGTTTGCCGGAAACGGAGGTTACAAATTCCATTCAAACTTTCTTCCTACCTTTTGCAGCTATACTAGTGAAATAACTGAGGACAAACTTATCGTTAGTGAAAAATTCATATTTTTGCTTCTACTTAAAAAATGTTTCGATAGACCGCTACTTATTTACATCTGGCACTCGTATGTTGGAACGTTTTATGTTTCTTATCCGTCGCGTTCACTTTTGGTCGCGTTCCTGATACCCTTTTCTTTATATATTTTTGCTCTACTCTAGGCCTATTTATAAGCCCCAACGGAGAAATTTTTTGAAGGAAAGATGCAAGAATGATGAAGAAGAAAGAAGGAGAATAACAATAAAAAAAGTCAGCGAATGTCCAGACAATCTATAAATTCTTAAATAAAGAAAGCTTTCGTTTCTACAAGTACAAGCATACATGCATTTCAAAATGCCTGCTAGACTCTGACTGCGTCTCTAGCTGGCTACTACGTGTAAATTTACCTAATCGTCCCTTCTTCTCCTTGCCTGACTTCTGCTCCTACTAAATGCGATACTTGTAGTTTGTCATCTTGTTTTCTCCGTTGGTTGGACTTTCTCTCCATTGTCATTCTCGGAAGGAAACACAAGTACGTGCTTACACACCGAAATAACAAGACAACCAAGAGAAAGGCGACACATATTCTGATGACGAACGTAATCTACAGGACTGAAGGTTTCAGACTGGACGGACAAAAAATTGTTATGAGTACGGACAGACCAAGAATGTGTGTTTTTAAAGAAAAAGTTAACAGTTAACAAGACAGTAAGTTATCATTCATGTGACATCCTAATAGGTATTCTCCATACATTGTCCCTCTCATATTCTCTCCCTAGAGACGATTCACTTTTTTTCACAAAAGAGCAAAGAAACCGAGAGGAAAAGTTACTCACACTGGATTCAAGTATATATTGTGGCCTCTTCAGAAACAGGTGCCGCACTACAAACGTGACAATTGACAAGAAAACGATTTAATACGAAAAGACGGATTTCAAGAATTCATACAAGCCTTTATAATTCACTTCAGAAAGCAGATGCGTCCAGTGCCGTGGAAACTTTTTTTTTGGGGAAAACTCGACTGTACATTTAGCGCAGTCCCTTTTACTTGCCATCATTTTCCTCCCTGTTTTCTCCACTTGAAAAATATTAGAAAAATAAGAAGTACGACACTCCACTTAAGTTACAACCCAATTACTACAGTTTGAAAAGGAAGTTTAGAGATACGATATTTACATCTTCTCAAGTACGCAAACAACTCAAACGTAAATCCCTAAAGGATGCCTTCATTCGTCCACATAACCACCCAACACCCACATACTTTCCTGTAATCGCCGGCAACAAACAACAAGGGCAACCGTCATGATGATTGTCACAAGAATATAAACCCGTGTACCACCATTAACTTCCAATTGTCCTTCCTTCGAATTTCTTATAATCTATGACTACTATGAACTCACTCTCAGCCATATATCCATTACTATTCATTATAGACGAAATACAATATCAAGAGAATACCTTAGTGGGGAAGTAATAAAATGATGAAATTAATAGCCCAACATTTCATAACGGCACCATTTTCCTCTATTCCCTTTTTTTCTCCCAGATGTCTTTAGAGAGTAGAAATTGGAGCAGGGAAGCAACAGTCTTTTTTCAACATCACACATACAAGCAATTCAAAGCCGAGTCTCAAGTTTACTCCCCAACCACCCACGCACGCATCCCTCCAAAAATATATTATTCTGGCGGTGGTGTTTGTTGTGACGACAAAGGCATATGGCCACATGGCGGTCTTCAACATCCATTTTTATTCTTCAGATTTCTAAAACCTACGCGTTATCCAAAGCTTTACATTGCCATTTTTTAGAAGAACAATGGTAAAGAGTATGAATTTACTTTTCGCAATGCTTATTTTTGTAAGTATTTGCACAAATGCCTATGATATAATATTTGTAGCTCTACCAACTTGACCTTAGAGAAAGGAAGGTAGAGGAGGAAAAAATTATACAAATCTGAGAAGGAACATGGAATGGGCAGAAGCTCAACGATAGTTGGATTTGGTTGCTGGGGGAAAGTGGGAATATTTTTCCATTTTACCATTTCGAATGCGAAAAAAATCTTATTTTTGCTCTTTCTCAGTACCCCCATTTTCAAGAGAGTTTACACAAAAAACGCTTTGCTGAATGTTGAAATACTTGCAGGTTTCACGAAAAGGGAAAAGAACTTAAAGAAAGTTTGAGTAAGAGTCAGGCTCTGCTTCATCTTCTTGTTTGAATATCATATCATACTACTACCCGTGTGTATTCTCCTCCTTTATTTTTGGTTTCTGTCCATATTCCATGCTTGCATTTCAAAGGATATGAGAAACGCACGACTGAGCGTTTCGAGGGTCGTTAAGAATACTTCAAAAGAAGCAACAAACTTGAGAAAATACAAGGGAAAAGGAGAACGGGCAATCTTCCTTCTGTTTCGTAAGACACACACACACAGTAAGATTATACTCTTCTTGGAATGAAAAAGATAAAAGCTAGAGCGACCGTAAATATCTCTGGCAAAATGTTAAATTAATGAGAGTTGACGTCATTAATATTATAATTTATAATTATGAGTATTTATGTCATTGTGGTTTTTTATTTGATAAGAGGATATCAAGGTCTCCTCTGCAAAAGGTCATTACTGGAAATGCGGTGTTGCGGTGAAATGGTGGTGGCCTGTTACGTGAGTTTAGACTCTGAATTTCAAAGGGATGCGGTACGTAGCAAAAAGCCATTTATAAAATGTTAAAATCAAAGGTGTAACATCGTAAGCACATATTTTGACATACCTATCAGCTTTGAAACGACAAGCGTATCATCAAAATGGTGTTGACCACAAGATACGTAGTTGTTAACATAACTAGATGGAAAGTTGAATATTCTGGGAGAAATAAAACATTATGATTTTGTAGGTTTTCATAACACAAATGGAACTAATTGTTTGGGTGTTTCAAATTGGGGGGAACTGAGAAAAGTTTTTCTTTGCCATTTTCTTGTGTGAAATTCCTTTTTGTCATTATTGCAGACTTTTACTGATCAAATATTGCATTGTAAACAAATCTAAAAGAAGTATTTCTTTTCGTTTATGTCAGTATGGTAGCGTAACTTAAACATTGCAAGTCAATGAAACTGACTAAAAGTGGCAAGTAAAATGTACGAAAGGACTATGAAGCCTTTAGTGTTTTATTAATTTTTTATTATATTCAGAAGCTTTTTAAAAGCCACATCACAGTAATGTTATGCAACTGCACAACTACAACAATGCCACGCAAGGAACACCCCATTAACAGCCAGTAAATGTTTGGAAAGTTAGGTGAAGCCATCATTAAAATTTTTAACGTAATTGATGATCTAACGTGTTAAAATGTCATATGAATTTATTTGCGACTTCAGTATCTTAATTTTCCTCTAGCTTTTTCTTTACTCTACAAGCTCTTTTATGATTAACCATTAAAATACCGTTTCTTCTCCACTACCGCATTGAAAACACGCTAACGACACGTAAGAAGAAGCAGTAGTAGTCGTAAACCATTTTTGATATGCATCTTTTAGTTTACCGCTATAAAAATGTGAATGTGTGATTCTTCACCCTTCCAAGTTAATTTGCTAATAAATAATACGAGTAAATTAACTAGTGGTTTTAAAAATCTCTTCGTACCATAGCATTTGCTATTAGAACAGCTCTTTTCTTCCTGATTTAAATTGCTTCTGCTGCATCTTCTCCATGCATAATAATAATATATTCCTTCAAGCGAGACGTTAAACTATATGTACGTTTTTACAGGTTTCCACTTGATATAAAAGCCAGAGTAATAGTCTTACAACAATGCCTTGACATTTTAGCGGTCATTAAAGCTTTTCATATTACTGGCTTGCCAAACCAAGCCAATATGAAGCTTCATCCCACGGCTAGCCTTAGAAGTAAAGTGCGTGGTGGAAATAGAACTGGTGGCAAACCATAAAAAGAGTTGAATAATAAGCAATAAAATAGCTATGCATGAATCCGTTCAGTGTGCAACCCTATACGCAAAGATGATTATGATTGCTCACATTAGAAAATCATGTCATCATCATTTTTTACCTGCATACTGTGTACATGACATGTCCTCATGATATGAAGGAGAGGGACGCAAAATGTTTTTTTTCTTCTTGTGCCACGTTTCTAAATAGAAACTTCTTGCGTGCACATGAGCTATAACGACGATAACAACAGTAATGGCAAAATAGTACTAAAATTGTAAGGAAATGTTACTACCGCTAGAAAAATGGCACGTACGAAGCCATTCTAAATATACTTCACCACTAAGAAGTAATAAAAATGCGTGAATGTAGGAATATGGCATTTAGTTAGTTGTTTTAAGAAGTGATTTTCTATTTCGATCGCCACCTTAAACGACACCCTTGTAAGTTTATGCATAAAACCATATATTATGTAGATGCTACCGGACTACCATTGCTTGTATTTGAGATCAAGCTTTTGTGAAATGCCATTCCATGAGACGTGTAAAAGTAGTCAATAATGTCAGAAGAAATAACTTCATTATTTTTAACGCTTCAATAAACATCCTTTCTGCTAAATAAAGAGTAAATAAATGAAAAATTGTGGAGGCATGCCAAATATATAAATTGTTGCTATTTTACCTCTTTGTACACAAACTCTTTGTATACCTACACTGACAAGGAGGAGGACAAGAATGGCATGAAATGTGGGATCCTTACTGCCATCCTGTCATGTCAGAATTCACCTTGTTGTTCAGTGCTTCAAGAGTGTCAAAATAAATAAGCACCACACGAAGCACAAAAATCTCCAATATTTGGGACTTGGAAAACTACGAATACAACTAAAGCACTTATTTGGATTATTGCAATCTCATTTCATTTCCATTTTTTAGAGAAACGATGATTCATGAATATGATATGGACAATCACAGGAATAACAGACAACAAAGATCTGGATTGAAGGATGAAAGTGAAATCTTAATACATGTATGTATTTGTATGTCTGTACTGTGCTGCTATATCGCAAACGATTTTATTATTTATTCAAAAGAAATAATAAAAAAGCTCTCTAAAATTTCCACTTTTATTGAGACATAAACGGCTGAAGATTTCGCAGTTGAGCTGATAATCTGATGAGCACACAGAGTCACTAGAAATCCATAACAATCAATTTTATTGTTTTCTGATATGATCTTATTAAACTGTAGTCTCCTTCACGCGGTAAACTTGTGATTTATTATGGAATCATGGAAATAAACCAGTGCAACGCAAAATACACGAAAAATAAATGCATCACAAGATGAAGCAGATTTCATCATTATGGCATATGGCTCACTGATAAATATCTAAATAGACAGTTGGATGGATTCGTCCTGATCCTGTGTGAGAGCGGACTACACATAAGATGCGATGTTGATGGAGTGAAATGGAGATGCACTCAAAACCCATTACACTTAAATGGACCACTCTCTTCAACTATCATGATTCAATCTAGAGAATTGAAAGAGGAAGGCGTACATACAAGAAATTCATGTGTACAACAAACAAGTTATATACGTAAATTGGTTCCCTAAAAATATTGACTGATCATCAATTTGACCTATACACAAGGGAGAAACCGTCTCACGGAAAAGACGTTACATTCAGATACGTATATACTTTCAAGGACCCAAGCCCTTTTAAGGTCTTGCATTCGCATAAATCTTCCATCTTCCATAATGACCTTCTATCATTGCGATCCAGAGAGAGGTGGAAGAGGAGGACAACTTAAAAAATGTCTCCTCGCGAGGAGGATAATGGTAATGATGGCTTTTAGTGGAAGATGCTGCAAACAAGCTTCAGCTTGGGAATGTAGCACCTTTTTGTATCGAAGCATTGAAAAATTATAGACCTCATATACACCAAACAACAAACAATTTGTATTTTCTCCACAAGTATGATCATATTATTTGCAAAAATTGTTGGAAGATTGTGCCGCCTGCAGCAGGAGCATAATATTATGTAGAGAGGAGAGAGATATGATATGTCTGCACGAAAACATAACCTCATCACTTTGTACTTGAAATGCTTCCTTTTTAAAAAAGGAATTTTTCCTCTTGTAAATTATGCATCTTGTCTTTTGTAGCTGAAAGGATTCTTATGAAAGTAGACCATCAAAGCTCGGCCAGAATATTATTTTCTTTGCAGAATAAAAAATATTCTCTTATGATAGCAATCTTTGTAAGCTTAGATCCATTTAAAATGTTCTCTTCTTCTCGAATGCATTCTGCTCTGCAAACTATATATGTATTATATTGTGCAAAAAAGTTCGACTTCATTCTTCACCCTTTTCTCTAGTCGGGTCAGGAAGGATGTGGCTGCTGCTCTAGGTGAAATACTCGAGTCCATTAAAGCTTTAAGCTGATCTATGTGCAGTCTCCGTTTGCATCTTCTTCTCTCAAAGAATAAATGGCACAAAAAGTGGCTTTTACCTCTTGGCTCTCTCTTACAAAATGGCATATTGTATTGTAAACAGAGAGAGAGAGAAAAAAAAATTGTTGGAACCTCGACAAACCCACTTATTTTATATTTTTTCCTACTCATGCTTTCCGAACAGCGGCCTTCCTCACTCACTCTCGTTTTGTTGAAGCGTTTAACGTGCCTTGGCATATCATGATGCTCTTCTCTCTTTCTCTAGAATGAATGACTTGGCGTCATGGAATGCAAGAAATGCATGTGCCGGCAGGCAGAGAGAAACAAAAATCTGTGTCGGTAAGAAATATTATATGGAGTAGTAGTAGCATGGCAGATGCAGCTGGCGGATAGGAGATGGACAGACAGGAACGAAGAAAATGGGCAAAACAGAGAATCTTTTTGCGAAACAGTGTATGAATGTGAGCATTCCAATTGGTGAAATGGGAAAAATATTTACACTATTTCCCTCCTAAATATGACAGCATGATCAACATCTTGGAGACGCAGCGTTAGCAAAAATTTAACGCTATGCTGCATGCTGTCCGAAGCTAGTATATTTTGTACTTTGTAAAGCGTGTGAGAAGAAAGTAGCAAAAATTACGAGGCATTTCAATAAAGTTTAAGTTTGACAAGCGTATCTAAAAACCTAATGTTTTCCAAAGATTTACTTTTTTCATTATATTTTCACTCGTGTTCATAATGACGACTGACTTG
The DNA here is from genome assembly GCA_034700605.1 of Willowsia nigromaculata. Taxonomy (NCBI): domain Eukaryota; kingdom Metazoa; phylum Arthropoda; class Collembola; order Entomobryomorpha; family Entomobryidae; genus Willowsia; species Willowsia nigromaculata. The sequence continues at coordinate 8,690 of JAQIXX010002419.1, read as the reverse complement.
CTCTATAAAATAGAAAGGTACCTAATTTTTTGGACTTCGCAGGCTGCTTTTAGTTCTGCTTTCGCTGACTTGTCAATTTTTTCTCTTCTTACCACAAAACAGCATTAAAAAAGGAATTCGGTATCACTGTGACTACAACAACAGCTTGCTTGAGAGAGAAAGTAAGAATGTGTGACAGGCTGGCAGACAGGCGGGGATAAGACGAGACGGACAACGACTGTTGTTGAAAGGCGGACCCGTTTAGATTCCTTACTAGTTTAGTTTAGATGGATGTCCTTTCATTACATTACAGAATTCTGTCATGTGATGATGATGACTACAAAACAAAAAGAAGAGGAAGAGATAATGATGATGATGACAAGAAAGCTTCGAATTTTTTTACTGCATTATTGATTTTTTTCGCGTTTGTACTCAGAAAACACGACATTATCGTGCGGTACGCGTCTAATGGAAAACGAAACAAAGAAGTTGCTGATGCTAAGTTTTTTCTATACTCAAATTTGCTTTCTTTTGCATTCTTAAAACAGATAAGATGACCATTTATTGCCAGTAAGGAAAAAACATATGTGCCCATGTGCGTCTTCTTCATTTTCCACGGTTTGTGTTTTGCAGAGTATACCGCATAATAATCTTTTTAGTTAAAAGTCGGGATCCAGAGTTGCATAAAAGTGACTGTTATTTTATTGGTTTGGTGCACGCCTGAACTAGTTCAGACTGCTAAGCACTTTTGCGACTCTGATGTTTTATAAGACATAACGCATATGAATATGAGTAATATGCGTTACAGATGTACAAACCTAAATATAGGTACGTGACCAACTTTTTGTTTTTCTTTGAATAGACAAAAAAGAAAATTATACAACTGGGACATGGATTACTTTTTGTTTCAGAGAAGATGAAAGCCAACTACAAGCTATTAGACACACACGTGATCCTGATGACGACAAGTGTGAAAAAAATATTATAATATTTTTTGAGAGGGCTTCCTCTCAACTTATTCTACTGTAACTTTTGTTTTTGTTTTGAATGCTTTCTCCTCTGTTCCCTTTTTTGTAATAATAAACATTCGCAAGCATATTATGTATTATATATTTATTATCATTCTACCATTACCATGGTTCATGGTAGCATAGACAGAAGAAGAGTAAAAGTTGCAACAGCTTGCAAAACATTTTTTTGCGAACCCAAAGTCACAATCAGATTACCGACTGGTAGAGTAAGGAGAAAGGGTTTTTGCTGTTGTTCTATCATAAACTTATATAATGAATAAAAAAGAAGCGAAAATCATTTTTATGGCCCCTTTTTCTGTTATGTATGCAGTCAAGTACGAGCATGCGATTACATAATTTGTCTTGTGAAAGTTTGTCGTGTTACTTTAATAAGTTGTTATTCGGCTTGTTTGTGTGTTTAGTATGATGCATTATGAAATTATTATGCATGTTCTGTAGCTGCAGAGGAATTTTGCAAATGAGTTGTTTCAGCCAAATTTTTTAATAGAGCTGGTCAGTGGAACTGGATTATTGTCTGGATTGGTAAAGAATCATCGCCACTTTAGTTCAGTTCAAAAACGTATTTATTTGAAGTTTTAATAAATATTGCAGAAATTGATCCTAAGGTACAACTATGTCCCATATTCCAAATACTTTAAATATTCAGCTACTTCTTTGCACTAACAATTTTTGTTTTGCTTTCCATCCATGTATAATGTCATGGTTAAAAACTATCATAGGCATATTTTAGGTAGTTTACTGACCTCCAATTGAGTATATTTAGCAGGTTAATAGAATATGTACACATTAATAGTTACAGAACACTGCATTAAAAAGGCATATTATGTGTTTATGCATGTAATGCTTGGAATTTATTATGGTGAAATAGGAATGATTGAATTTCATGACTGACAGTGCAAACTTGGAGCGACCAAATGCATATTTCTACTGGCTGGCTTCTAGGAATCCAGTATTAAAAACGAGAAAACACGTTAGACACTCATTCCAGTCTAATGGAGCAATTAACCGTTATGTTACGCTGCCAGCATGTACGCCTAAATTACACCTATGCATTACACAAAAGTCATGCATTTTCCTACGTGTTTTTCTAATGCGGAGAAATTTGCAAAATTGCAGACATGATTGTTTATGACGTTGGTGATTTCGCGGTATGCACATCAATGGTGGTCGTCGTGGCATTTTTTCTTACTATTGTTATCCTTGTGTTGCGTGCACACTTTTGTTAGCTAATATTTCTGTGCCTTCCAACGAAAATCATATCATGTATTCCAATTCTGTTCCACAATTCTGCGTTTTTTTTTCGTTTCCTGGTATCAAGCGTACTTCATCAGCAAATATGAGTTTTGTTCTTGTAACTACATGTAGGTTAGATGACAGGAGAGAATGAGGACAATATCATAATATCATATGAAGTAAAGTGTCACTAGAATAAATGATAATTAAAATATGCTTGGTAACCTTACAAAAGGGAATTTAGAAAGTGCCGAGCTTTTCATCTCATGAATGTGTGCATAGGTATTCAATTTAAGGTATACATAGAATTTTAAAACTACGGACAGACCACGAGGCATTCTAAACACGTCAGTAGATAAATAAATAATATGGCATTTATTGACTTTTTGCGTATGAACGGTAGAGCTGGTGTACCTCGTGCCAATCGAATGTATGCGTGCAGTTGATGTAGTAAAAACAAAAACTTGCTGCTACCGTTACGAATTCGTAATGCTGTTTGTTACTATGCATTCGTCAACTTGACGACTAGTCTACGAACATTACATAATTTTACACGACAGCTAACGAAAATGATCAATTTTGTAATTGGTTCTTTTGTCAACAATGTGTCCACTTTAATTACAATTTCTCTGCCGCCGACATTCTACTCTTTACTTCATAGATGTAGCATAACCTAAATAACCATTTAAGTTCCAGAATAACTGAGCTCCATTAAAAATTACACTTTTCTCTATTTACCCTGAATTGAACAAACAGCCAGTAGCAGATAAACTGAAACGCCTCAACCGTCACAATATTCCTCCATTTCGAATGCACAATCCTTACTACAGACAAAACTACAATTTTAGACTATTGGCGCCTATTTAATAGTAATGTATAACAAAAGCAAAAGTTAATGTTATGTTACTATACACCACGCTCCCTGTATTTATTACCTATTTTTGTCTTTTCGCTTTGTTTGTAAACCTTTTACCTGACTATGTGACAGGTGACATCAAAGAAAGAGTGAACTGGATATATGTAGTTGTAAAGTGGAGAAAATTGAAATTGTGAAGGAATTTTTATACAAGAGTTGGTTTTATACCTAGAAAGGATATCTACCGTGTATGCATATTTATTAGCTATTATTACCTACGTTACCTTTTACTACTAGTGAGTTGAGCATGCAAAAAGGAGAAAGTTGCACAATCCATTTTTGCTCCTTTCTCCTCGCCCTTTAATTTTTGCTACTTTCATATACCAATATGCCAGAGTGGTAGTAACCATGTAGGTATATTAGTGTTGGCTTGCAAAATGCTCATGCATTTTTTATGACCATCATACATCGCTCCACATCATCATTCACCAAAATGTATACACATGGAGGAAGCCTATTTTACTGTCTTCGTCACACACACACACACGAACAACGGAAACCGGTTGTAAAATGCCTAAGCCTAACGAACGAGACAAGAAACTATTTTCTCTGCTTTTCTTTCTCGCTTTCTCCTTATTCCCGCTTCTCAAGTTCATGTGTGTTAAATAATGACTCCATCCACACATACAAACACTTGCTAAACGCTACGCAAATAGGACTTGAGAGAAAAGTAAAGTTTGAAGTTTCATAAAAATAATTATATGCCTTTCTGCTGAACTACTTTTGCTTAACCGAACAAAAAAAGAAGAATTTTCAATGTGCGTGCATGCGTCTAAGGTATTTTCACATTATTGACCAACGCAAAACTAGCTTCAGGCAGTTTTTTGTGGAAATTTTTGCACCTAGATGTACTTTATCTAGAAAGCATAAAACCCAAATGTTAATCCCACTTTTGCGAAAGCGTCAATGCCATTAAAAATACATTATGCATGGGGAAGATTTCAATTTTAATAATAAAAAACTACCCTTTGTACCTCCTCGCAAAAAAAACAAACAAAGGAATTTACCGCCGACACGATAGACGACCATCATGATAACATGCACAAGTATAATTTTCGAGGAATGATACAATATTGATTTTCTCTTCTGTGTAATGATCAATTATGAATATCTGCTTTAATAGTAATGAGCTGCTCTGTATTTCCTCAGAACAATTTGTGATCTATAATCTCAATCCCTGAATGCCTATTTTGTATTGTTTCTTGAGAAATGAAGGTCCTTGATTCCATATCTCTTTGTTTGCCTTTTTGGAGGATGTCGAAATCCAATGTACTTTTTAAAAATCGACTGATTCCTATCATTTTTGTTTTTATCCCAGAAAAAAAATTCAAGAAAATTCCTCTCCGGATACTGCTTTTCAAATAAATTTCCAATAGTTTATTCTGTTCAGGCAGGCTGTTTTTCTTCTTTAGGTTTTTGTGGCGTCGCTCTCTCGGTATTCGATAATCTTATGCATTTTACATTACACGCCACATTTATTTTTTTTTACCACGACTCCATCCACAAAGCCAAAACCTAGGGAACAACCAACCTATCAGTTCATGTCAAACGATGAGTTGATGACGATGCTACTGGTAAAAAATATATACAGAGGGATAGAAAGCGAGAGGAATATCCTACTTAAAAAAATATACAAGCGTGAAAAGCAATCTTTCCATGTATTTTAGCACACGTGCTGCTCTTGTTTGTTGGTAGAAGATGCAAAGTGTGAGCTGATGTGATGAGATGATCAAAAAGATAGTATGCAAATTTCATCGTGTATTTTTTTCTCAGAGACTTCCTTCCTACTTCTTCCTGCTTCCTACACAAGACGCTTATTGCAAGAAACAAAATAAGTTTGTTTTCTAGAAATCGGAATAGTGATAAAGGTAGCAAGACGAAGAGGAGGAAAAGAGGACTCATTTGGAAAATTTTGTGAGGAAAATATGTAAAGATAAATAATGTATATACAGTCAGTAGAACCACTTACTATGCTAATAGTTAAGAATAAGTAGGAAAAGTTATCACCTTTAATCCTGCTCACATTTTAAAGTTTTTATCTTCTCTTGTGTTATCCCGTTGCTCCTGTTGGTGTCAAACAAATAAAAGAAAAATAATATGTTGTCAAGTTATCTATTTTGACTTGAAAAGAACAATATACAGGTTGCTTTTGAGAAAGATGAATCATGAACGAAGAGCACGTGTAACACGAGATACAAAGAAGCTCTATTCACTAGAGCTTCCAAAAATTATGTTTGCAGTAAGACATAAAAATCGGTTTTTTCTACCTTCAAGAAATAAAGAAGCCGCTTTGTTTCTCCCTTGAAAACAATAAAGTAGTCATGGAAAGTAATAAAAACTTAGCAGAATGCACGTGAGTCACTTTTCTTGAATAGAAATTCCTTGAGCCGTTAATTATTTTACTTAGATTCTGAAAAATAAAACTAAGCCGAGTCACAATTTGTATTTTTGTATGACATGAGCCTGATTTTTATCAAGCATCTCAAGTATGAACCCGTAAATGTGGATTTGTAGTGAGAAGTTACAAGTATTTCGACCAATGTTCCGTCAGTGAAGAAAGCGAAACACGTTTGTATTGTTCCCTGTCGACCTTCACTAAATGGTGAACACGTAATTGAGCTCACTTGACTCGAAGAATGTAAGAGAAAACTAAGAAAAGAAGAATTTTTCGTTTCTTTAGAAGAATGTTTCTGAGTGCATGCTATACGATATCATTTTTATCAGATATCTTATCAAAGTCTTGCTAATGGAACATTATTCTGGAGCACAAGAACAGCACAAACTACACCGACTTGACCGAACCATTATTGTCCACTGATCTAAAAAACAATGTTTTTTTTCAAGCACGAGAGAATGGAGGAGCACCTCGTGTGTTGTGTTGCGATTGCTATGATGAGAACCGATCCGGTCTCAACTCAACCAGTGAGTGAGTCAGGGTCTAGGAAAGCCAAGAGTGGTGATTCGGATTTCTTGGTATTCCAAAGTCCCGTGCTTCGCATAAAACTCTCTCTTGTACTCACTCACTGACTTCTTGCGAGACTCTGCCAGGCCGTCAAATACTACAACGACTACTACAGCAGCTTCTCCTGCTTTTTTAATATAACAGCGAGTTGTAGAAGTAGTTGATGTTCTAGTAGTGGTAATGCCACCTCTATCTCCATACTAGAGACCATAATCATATAATCTTGATGATCCACTATAAAAAACCTGAACTGCCTATAAGAAAGTATGACTAAAAGTCATCTAGGTACAATGCACACACACGCATATAGACAATAGACGTGTTATATTATTACTCATGTTATAATAGTCACTCTAATGATAAAGATAGTAGTCACATATATGTCATAAGATAGCATATTTTTGCGTGTGTGAGCATGTGTGTGCCTAATGGGTTGTACGAAGACTTTTACACACTGGGAAAATAAGTGCATTTGCAGAGTTGCAAAAAAATTATAGAGTTTATTGAAAGTGCAGTCGAAATTATAAATAACTTGTCCAACCAACAATAAAACTCATTAACCCTTTTCACACCAATTCCAAAGTTTTTAACTCATTTTCAAGTCAAAGGACATATCTATTTCCTTTATTGAAATTGATGGAGTAAGTGTATTTTTTGAATCCCTGATTAGCTGAATATACCCAAAACGACATACAAATACAAACGGCCTGATTCCCTGTGTGGGTAAAACAACGAGAGAGATGCATTAATATGTGGGCTTCCGGAATAGTTTTTTTTTCTTCTTCTTCCCAGCTTACAAAATCTTTGCAGAGGAAAAAGGAGATAGCAGCCAAAGAAGAAGGAATTACACGGAAAACCTACATACCCATATCGGAATGTGGGAATGGTGATAGGCAGCAAGCACATAATTATATTATCATTAGATGAGTACATCTCTACGGAAAATATGTAGGCAGAGAAGTATTATTGCAGAGCATGTCATGTTATTACGGTTGTAGGTGTTTGAAATTGATGCAATATTCCTCAAAAACATATAGATTTGGAAATTTTTATAAAGAATATTGAGCTCTTGTATATTTATATGACCTTAGTCATCCTCGCCATCCACATTGAAATCACCATCATCGGATCGGATATCGGTAGATGATGATTACAACGGCAATACGACGTACACGCCTTCACATTTCACATTATGTTAATAGAAGAGAGCAGAGGAAGAAGCAGTATGCAGTGCAATTTTTGCCACCACCGACATACCTAATATCTGAATGTATTTACTTCTTGTTATATCGTGGGCTCTTATGTAATAGGAGAAGAGGATGAAATGACTTTGTGTGCGTTCGGATGTGAAGAAGGAGGTATACACTTAAAATTTCAAAATAATGACCAGTCTCTAAAAATATGACAGTTTACTTTTTGCACTACCGAGATACAAGACTTGTGAAATGAGTCGGCTAAGCTCATGATGCAATTTCTACGGTATGGCGGTTCTTTTATTTTGCTGGTTTCGCTTCGGCGACGCAAAAATGTATGCAAGAGAAGTTAGTAATGGACTAATACTTTTGATAATATAATGCCTAGTCGGTCAAAAAGTTTAATAGCCTTTTTTATTATTATTATGCTGCTGTAGCTCTTGTAGCTGCAGTTGTTCAAGCACAACTACGTACATAATATCGTCCATCAAGTCAAAAGAGGGAATAAGAAGAGCATACAAATCCATTCCATGCTGAATTTTTTGCAGATGGAACCATGATCAAATCGATAACGCGTAAAGGCAATAAACCTGACAACAGGATGTAGGGAACTTGCGACGATTATGAAGCCTAATTTTTGTATAATTTGCTCTAAATTTACAAAAATTATGGATGTGAGGCAAAATTGAACCATAAAAGCGCTAATTGCTATTTTGCCAAACATTTCTCAGTTATGAAATTGCATAATTTGGACTCCCTTTGAGATTCCCGTTCGAATGATACCCCACATGAAATACGTGAATGAGGCAAAAAGTGACCGTTATAACGGTTTCCGTTTACCGGTGATGCCTATCTTCAAACTCATAAAAGCTATGATGATGAGAAATCCATTGCAAAAAACAGAATTAAAAAATTTGCAGCCGTTTTGGCAGGAGAGCCAAAATTGTAAAAAACCGTTATAACCGTCAAACCGTTACGAATTTTGAAAAATGTTTGTGTGGATAATGATCAGTAATAAAAATGCTTTCGAATGAGCCCACACATGCCCTATGCTAATTATGAAAAAATTGACCGTTATAACGGTTTTTAACGGTTGCCGTTGACCTTTGGTGTCCATCTTCGAACTCATCTAAGCTTTGATGATGGGAAAGCCATTGCAAAAAACAGAATTCAAAAATTCGCAGTCGTTTAGGCAGGAGAGCAAAACCGCTGAAAATATTTGAAAGCGTTATAACGGTCAAATCGTTACAAATTTTGAAAAAAACTTGGTGTGGATAATGATCAGTGATAAAAGTGCTTTCGAATGAGCCCACACATGCCCCATGTTGATTGGGCAAAAATTGACCGTTATAACGGTTTTTAACGGTTTCCGTTGA
>JAQIXX010002418.1:0-24658 GCA_034700605.1 Willowsia nigromaculata | reverse complement strand
GTTTTTGCGTACAAGGCTCCCTCTGGCGGGAATCGCAAAAACATCCCCTTCATCACGACTTATCGTCGTCGAACAAATTAATATCGTCATGAATCAAAATTTATGATCATTACTGGTCATTACAGGCCTAGGTAATCTAAAACGATAATGGGCTGCCAATTTTTGAATTTCCCGTTAACCAAATTCTCGGCTCTGATTGGCCCAGGGATGGAGAATGACCCAGGGAACCAATCAGAGCGTATTATTTGGTGGGCGGGAAATTCAGAAATTGACAGGCCACTATCGTTTTAGATTACCTAGGCCTGTATCATCCTGAATAATGCAAAAGCGGCGTTACTATATCGTATTTGCAGCGGTTTATTAATCATGAAGAAATGAGAACTGAAACATAGAGCTTATACGCACCGAAAACAATTTTATAAACATTTAGAAACATTTACCATCGCTTCGCTATTTCAAATTGACTAAAATCTGTACAATACCGTATGGATTAGGGACTAAGGGCACACAGGGCAGGAGGGCACATAAGTCATCACTCGAACGATGCTGTAGATAGGGGCGTAAGGTAGTCGGCCGACTTGTATATTTTTCGTCCAATCAAGTCGGCCGAATTGTAGATTAGTCGGCCGAATGAATCGGCCGATTTGTAGATTTGTCGGCTGTCTAGTCGGCCGACTTGTAGATTATTCGGCCGACTAATCGGCCGATTTGCATGCTATCAGTCGGGTGAGTCGGCCGACTTGCACAACCCAGAGGAAGCCGGTGTGATGATGGATAGATACTAGGGTTTACTCATGGCTTAGCAAATGAAAAAAAAGATGCAATGCTTTGGAATGTAGTGTTTGTCAAGTTGTCCGTGTGTTTTTTTCTGTAACTTGAATCTGTTGTATGGTGAGTTGTCTTGTTTTACTCGGAGGTGGACAGTGTAAATTTGAGGCTTATCAATTATCGAATTTTTAACAGTCAAAATCAGTTATTAGTAGCAGTTCAACCTTCAGGTATGAAATAATTGAAACTAGTATTGTATATCATTGAGGTGAAAGCTTTTTGTTTGTGTTTGACTGTTCGTTAAAAAGAATGTTAACTTTTAATTTTTTCAGGTGGTTACAATGAGGTTTCTCCTCCTGTCTTCGTTTTTTCTCGTGATATCAGTATGGTCGGTGAGCAGTGGTGTCGAAAACAACAAAAATGGAGCCACTGTAGTCGCCAGCTTGTGCCCAATGTGTGTTAGCCGCATTAAAAATGTCATTTCCAAGGCGTGGACCCTCTCAGATCCATTGTCCACGAGTTATTCCGTGCTAACATACAGCATCTTTAAACTTGAAATCCCCAAGCCTGCTGTAAGAAATCAAACCAGGAGAAAAAAGTGGTACAAAAATATTATGCTTACTTACAGTTGTACTAACGTTTTAATGTTTTTTGTTCCACAGGAAGTTTGCAAATATCTACAGACAAGTTTGGATGGATTGGATGGGACTAAAATCGAACCTGTTTTTGTTTTAACATCTGCCATTCCAAAAGTTCCAGCATGCAAAATCCCTGCACTAAAACCAGCAGTGAAACAGGTGAAATTCTAAAACGCAGTTTTCATAATTTTAACTAAATGAAATCGAATAATCGCCAAAATGAAAGTGAAAATGAATAATATATCACAATTTGTTTCCAAATTATCACAGGCATTAGAAAAGATCTTGAAGGACGGAGGAAGCTCTCAAGATGTTTTGTATGCTGTCGAATCGTCTAAAAGTGTTGGAACTGCTGTTGATGGAGCTAAAGTAGCGGAAATTTTGAAAGCATCAATTAAAGCTGATGACAGTCCTCAGTCTCTTGGGTACGCGTTGTGGGCTACAGCAATCACTTTTAAAACTGGACAGAAACTTGAGATCTGGGACAGAATTGAAGATGTCGTTGCACAAGCTGATGAAGTTGATAAACAGTATTTGCAGTTCGAGGGTGGACTTTCTGTTACTGCTGCTGTTATTAATGGAATCATTCGTCTTGCTGAAGCAGCAAATAAGCCACTCCCACTGTCCAATGATCAAGTCGTCAAGTTTGGAAACTACCTGGTTTCAAGGAAAACAGTAACTACACCACGTGGGTCATGGCTTTTTGCCTCGTCATTGGATATTATAAGCAAGAATAAGGTGAGTTTAGTAGCATTCATAATTTGAACTTAGGTCATAACCAGGTTGAAGTTTGTGTACACTTCAACGATTTAACCATTGCATATGTTGTAATTTTAGTTCGCTGTGCCAGTCTACATAGGGTTGGTAGGTTCCAACGTGTTAAGTGATACATCAAAGACCATTACGGTTAAAGCAAACGATTTGATGGGTCGCCCAGTTGATGTTTCGGTCATGTTGGAGTCCCTGAACGAAAAAAGTGGAAAAGCAGTCGGTGATATTCAGTTTATTCAAGGCATCCAAAATCCTACCAACAAGTAAACGCAGATGACATCTAAACTAAAATAGCTAAGCTGTTGGAAGTTTTCATTATCAGTGCTTTAATTGATGTAATGATTGATTTTGATTCAGGATAAACTTTTCGTGGGATTTAAAATCAAAAGCATTGCCCAAGGGATTTTATAATGCTGTGTTCACCGCCAAGTCAAACAAGAACGATAAGACACTGATTCTGTTGAAAAGTACTGTTGAGGTAAAATATATATTTATATTTTTAGAATGTTCTTTTTTTGTGAATCCAATTCTGAATGCTGTACCTAAATGCATAACACATTACTTTTCCCAGCTTAAAGTAGTTGGAAAACTTGGCGCAGTTACCACTCGTGTTGGAGTAGCAGATTCCGACCAACAAACAAAAACTCAATGGAATGATTTGAACAAAGGACAAAAGCTTTCAAAGCGTCTTGAGTTGGAACCTGCACAAAAATTGGTCATCAAAGTTGGCGCAAGTGACACTCTTCACCAGGTTTTCGTTATCTTCAGGAATAAAGAAACAAAGAAAGAAGTTGCACTTATTGCTCAGCCTGAGACAGAAGGAAAGACTGACTACAAATTGGAATTGGTAATTAATAAATATCGAAATAATTTAAACAACGCATTATCAAAATGATGTAATACAATACTTTCGTTCTCCTGATTTAAAATCTGATGAACTAATATTTATCTGATTGTGATAAAGTCATAGGAGTTTACTAATAAGTATATCCGTCACTACATTATATGACATGGGATTTTTTATCACATTATTTCAGGATCTCACTTTAAATGCGAAGGACTTGGGATACAAATCTGGAGCATACGAGGTTATCTTGATACTTGGTGACTTTTTAATCGAAGACTCCGTAGAATGGAACCTCGGAGAAGTTAATTTGCAAGTTGCTTCTGGGAAAACCAAATCCGTCAACTCCTTGTACGCAATTACTTACGGAATGAAACCAGAGATTAAGGTAACAATTTGACAACTCAACTCAACGACTTAAAATAACGTTTACTTTCAGAATCCAATGATTCGTTAGTGGGAGGTATTTTTTATTGCCTTTTAACTTCCATTACATTGGAAAATCAAATTGGAGTTATATTTTAAATGTTTTATTCGATAAAATACGGATAAATCAATGTCACTCTAAACAAATTATTAGTTTTGTACTTATAAAACCAGTCCATTGCAAAATGTATTGATTGATGAAAGCATGCCCTGGAAGAATCGGTGTTTTATGGAGTTGCTTGAACAATTTATATGTTGATTTTATAGCACGAGTTCCGAAAACCAGAACCAAGACCACCCCGTGTACTTTCTGACGCATTCACAGTCCTGGCATTGGTTCCACTTCTAATTCTTCTGCTCTTGGTTGGTGTTAAATGTTTTATTATTTAGTAACATGTATTTAATCTTTTACAAATGGTAATTTTAAAGCAAAATAATATATCGCGGTTGTTTTTTCTTAAATAGTGGATCCGCATTGGAGCTAACATTAAAAATTTCCCGGTTTCATTGAGTGCCATTGCATTTCATCTGGGATTAGCTGGTAAGTTATTAATTGACTCAAATATTGTGGTATACACGAAAATCAAATGATGTTTTTAACAATACTTTCGTTCTTCATAATATTATCTTTGCTGATATCTACCTGTTACTGATAAATTGATATTTAAGAAACATCAACAACAAAAAACTACGTAATATTACTATCATGCTAAATATGCTTTGCCTCTTTCTATTCATAGGAGTATTCGGTGTATACGGCATTTTCTGGTTACGACTGACCATGTTTGAAGCTTTAAAGTGGATGTCGATTCCTGGACTCATCACATTTATTTCTGGTCATCGGATGCTGTCTCAAATCTCTCAAAAACGGAAAGGCTAAATGCTTCTTTGTTAGTCATTAAACTTATGTATTTATATTTAAGATCCATTGATTGTGATTTTTGAAATAATTTTGCAATCCCATTATTTACGACAATTTAATTTCTTAATTGGTCACTGATTCTTGAGTAGTTCAGTCTTCGTTTTTGTACGTTTTTAAGGGTGAAAACGTAAGCTAGAAATATTTGCAATAATTTATCATTAATGCAGAGGGAGACTTCGAATTTAACTTACCGTAAATGTTATTTACTATATTTACACTTATTCTATTCTGTAGTTCAAAGGTTTGAGAATTTACTAGTTTCTTGTTCTGTTTCATTGTTGAATGGATTGTTTGTTCGTTTTGCTTTTATTGTGTGTAACAACGGGATTTTGCAGAAATAAATTACCATAATGTTATTGTAAATGGTAGTGGCGGATGCTGTTTTTAGCGTGTATTATGCATGTGATGTGTTCAGAGTCAACTGCAAAAGGCATTGTAAAGTAACTGTAAGCCATTCATTTCAAAATTCATGAAAACCAATAAGTTGGCACGAAAAAGTCATTGTTTCACTTTCATTTCGAAGTGTTGTACTTACTCGGTATTAACTAATGAGAGAAGCAAGACATTCTACGTGAAGTGAAACTGTTTGCAAAATGGGCTCTACCGGCTGCATACTGTGTACCTTTACATTGATTGTACTAATCGGATATTTTGAAGGAAGTATTGCAGACCATGGAGTTGATTCCCAGGGACCAGAATTTTTTGACAGTACAGATTTGGCAGTGTATCCTATAAACGCACATGTGACTAGGTGGTTTCCATTTAGAGCAGCACTTGCAGCCTTTGGTCTTTTTGTGGTACCAGTTGGTGCTCTGATATTTTGGCTTTTTGCTGCTCCAGTAATCTAACAAAATAGAAGAATTCAATTTACATATACTTGAAAAGTCACAACTTTGAAATGAAATCGGTGTGTTAGAGGTTTTCTATCTTACTGAGAGAATCACTTTATGTATTTATTTATACATTTATTTTAGCTTTAATTGATGTAAAGTGATAGTGTTGCAAATTTTATAATCAACATAAAGCTCTGTTCTCAGTAAAAGTTTACGTACAAAGTACAAAACCATATTTTTGTGTACACTTCTTTTGGGCAATCATCGATCAATCTGACTCTTTAGTTTTAAAGAAAAACAAAAAAATGATAATGTATGAAAGAATGCTGGAGTAGCCTTCTTAGATACTCCATGGTCAGTCATGTGATAAAGGTTAGGGTACTTATTTATAATATTGTGGAATTCTTCAAGCGTTATTCTTCGTTCGTAAATACAGACCACAAAGTTTGTATTATTTAGTTAATTTACCTTCAAATTATTCTGCTACTTTATATTCGTACAACTCACATTTGACAAAAAAAGATTTCACAGTTGTTTGTGCAGAGTCTGCACTGCAGACATATTAGGAATGATAGAATTATACACACATTTTAGAAAGTGCACATAAAACCTTACTACAGGTCCTACAACACCTACAACATGCATGAACATTAAATTAACGGTGTGTATCAAACTAAACATATTGGTATTTTTAATAATAGACTTTTCATACAGAAAGAAACAAAGCCTGCAGTCAAACCAAAATCCAGCTAGAAGGCTAAGATTGCTGAAAGTAGGCCAAAACATGTTTTTTCTTGAATAGTTAGTTAGCTTTAGGTGTTAGGGGCATTTAGTGAACGGGGGAATTTAGCGATAGCGATAAATTTAACGGAGTTCTTGGTAGGAGTGGGATCCAATAATATTGATCAACAAATTTGCGACAGTGTTACAACATCTCACTCTAAAACAGGGTTGATTTAGCATCACGGGGCATTATGAGAGAATAGATACATCTAGTAGTGATTTTGCAATTTTGTTTTACCAGTCAATTCAGTTTTCAGTACGATGGCTGTATCAATAAGATGAGCATGTTGTACATTCATACAATACGATATTTTTTACGAAATAAAATAAAATTTTAAATGATTGTCAGTGGAATACTATCGTATTTTTTTTTGCGCGGAGTAATTTTTATTTTTCACTTCACAATCCGGCTTCTGAATATTCTTGATGAAAGTGAAAGAAAATGAATTAAAATTATGAAGACAAGGATTTACATTTCAATCATCCTATCACTGATTTACTCTTTTCAACAACTTGACAGAACAAATTACTTCTCCTTTTGACTGCTTGGGATAAGGTGATAAACTAGGTGTTAGAAAGCATTGCAAACGTCAAAACGTTTGTCAAATACCTACGTATGGGTAACACTCAAAGTAATTAGTAAAACATCTAGTAGCAGGTGTCATCGTAAAAGTGTATATACTCATATACTCGTACAACAAGCTAAATAGCTAGCTATCATTAGGCTAAAACGAGTCTTCTTAATAATATGCTTCTGAAGATTGAATATTCAGCCACGACCAAAATAAAGAAATGCAAGGGAATAGATTATTCTCTAGGGTCAAAATAATTAGTTCCGAGATAGGATTCAGTCAGTCATGACCGGCACTTCAGTAGTAATGATTATCCTTATGACATGTTTTGAACTTATTTCACTTCTCTAGATAATTTGACTTTAAGATTATTGGTGTAGCAATAATATTCTACCTCTTTCTGAAATTCAGTTGCGAGCTACAAGTGAGAATAATGCAACTATCAGGATTTTCATGAATATCAAAATTATGGTTATATATGACAATGTAAAACTATCCTATGCTTACAACCTTTCAATTTACCATGAAAGTTTATTTTATGAAGATCAAACGCAGCCGCCTTACTATTGTATTAAGAACGAGCTTCATTGAAGCCCTGAAGCCTGAAACTTTGGCTCTTGACAAGAGAAAATTACAACGAGAGATGCAAAAAATGTTTATCTTCACCTTGACTTGACACCTTTGTCCCAACATAATTTTTTCCTTTTTCCGTCATTCCTTACCACTCACTCAAACTATTTCTATGAAAGAGGGATCTTCATTGAAATATCTTAGTGAATAATAAATAATAAATGTTGAGTGGTACATCTCAATGGTCAATGTACTACGTAAATTACTACTTTGATTTGGACACAAGGAGCCAAGAAATGCTGAGAGGGCTTGGAGGAAAATATTGCAAGATAAATAGTGAAATGCTGTCTTTTGAAATCGAAAAGAGTGGACAAGCAAGTTAAATAATTCATTCTGAGCTTTTCTTTGGGTAAAACAAGTGCATCTTCTCTAAACTCAAAATGCCTTTTCTGTACAGTTATGGTGTGACATGATTTAGCAGGCTTTGAGTGTGCGCTTGAATCTGGAGGCATATTTCATTCTAGTTGACAACACTTATACCGACTCGGGACTTTCAGTAACTCTCATGTCCAAAAACGTTTTGCTTTACCACAAAAGACAACTATAACCATGATATCTCATGTGACAGTGAAGGTTTTATTCACTAGAGGAGTTATTTCGAATCTTCTATTGTTGCATAATAGTATATGGTGTTCTATCAGTGTGTAATAAAATTATGTTTATGCCATAAACCATTAAAATTCTAAAATATTAATGAAATTATCAAATTAAGATGAGCCCATGTCTTTACAATGAACAAAGTACAAAAGCCAACGGATATGCTGTCAAGTCACAATTCTTGATGATTTTTACTTGTAGATTCTTTCCGTGTGCATTATTCCAGCCTAAAAGCCATCAGTAGTATACATGTACACCTTCACATTTTGACAGAATTTTTAAAAAAACTGGAAACCTCATTATGTGTCACGAAGTGATTCATGGCCATGTCTTGTGTTTGTATCTCTTCAAACACGACTATTAAACAAAATGTGCGTACAAGTACACATTGTGCATGCGCCATCGCCATTATTAGCTCAACATCAAGATTTTCATGCGATATTTTTATTTAAACATTTCAGACTTCATACATATGAAAGCAATTAATCAAATGTCACGATAGTCTTTTAATCTTGGGGACCTGTTGTCACCACTTTTATGCATCCATGTATCATACAATTTAGTTGAATATGTTATTAACAAAGATTGTTCAAAAGTAAATTATGTAACAAATACCAAAGGGAGGTTTGTCTGGGATACTTTAAGCCTAGACTAGGCATAGCACTTAGCATAAATAGCGACTAACTTATAATCAGTCGAAAGACAAAGGTAGTGCTTCCAGCCCAGTGTCACTCCCTGTTTTTCTCTGTGAATGACAAATATGCCATGTATTATGCGTCATTTTAGAAAAGATAGTCAAATACATTTTCACTTTTACATATCTAAAGAGAAGCAAGCTACGGAATTTAGAGGCTTATCTGAAGGCACAAAACATTAATTACTCTGAAACAAGAATATTTAGCACTAGGAGTAAAAACATTGGTTTTTGATCGATAAGTAACTCTTTGACATTGACATGACAAGAAATTACATTGTCGTTTTAGGAGGCAGGCAGACACGTTGACATAAGCTAAAACGGATAACACTTTCCGAAATTATCATTTTACCATTCATGACTGACTGACAGTCAGTCATTCTGTTATGTTGGCAGAAACATTAACATTATGCTATGTAATAACAATGTATACATTTTTGGCAATTTAAGTACCTTTAAATGTACAATGAAATGACTGTTTATTTTTCTATAAGATATATCTTCTCTTTTACAATTATTAACTTTACTTTTGTGAATACATTATTTTGTTTCTGGACTGTTTAATCGTGTGTTATAATTATATTATTAGTGTTGTTTTCGAATAGCATTGAAAAACCACAGTAAAATAATGCTATAACCTTACAATATGCATGCAAAATACTCTGGTCTGAGGGACGAAAGAATAAACGATTAAGACTTTTTGTTTGCACGAAAAATCCCGCGTAGCACCAATCTATTTTTGCTATTTACTGAAAAAAACTAATTTATTAATAAGCTAGTTAAATTTTTATATTATATTCCAAAAGTGTGGGCTACAGTTCAGTTCGCTTAGCTTTTATAATTTTTAATTACATAACCAGAAAATCGCAAGTTTGTTAGTTTGTATGCTAATTCAATTAGGCAAGGTGCATCCCATAATTTCCCTTCACGTATTTTTTTGCAAACAATTTTGCTTTCACATTTACAACGTAACTATCAAAACTGTACTGCTACTATCTTGTCCTACATACCACACTTGCATGTATGTGTATATTTATGAAACGCAATTATGATGGGAATCATAATCGTTGGGACATCGTTGAGTTAATGACATCACTTTCCACAATATAGATACCAATGATGCAGAATGAGGCATTGTTTACTCCTAGATTGTTTGAAGTATAGGAAATATGAAATTTAAAAAATCTCGTAGCTAACTTTTATTCAAATTTTTATCGTTGGTCATGGTTTATCAGAGATAAAAGTTCACATACTTTGCATTGTTCTCGGATCGGGTTTAGTTTACAACCAGATGCAGGCGTAAAGCTTAGAGGTAGTATTGGATCAAAACTCTAAATTAAACCTATTGATATGTATGCGTGAATCCAGTATTTTTCGTTTTGGCAAGTGTACAAATAGCCGGCAATTCAAAGCTTTCATTTGTTTTCCTTTATGCATTATAATGCAATGAAAATCATTTGGAGCAAGAAATTCTGGGCAAACAGCAAATTCTTACAGATAAATAATACATATGATGCAAATGAGTATCATTCATTCATAAATTCCTTTGAATTTTGCTAGAAAATCTACACGAACGTAGATCGCCCGAATATAAAATGAAATTATTGGCATTTAGCGACTTATAAATGCAAATGCAGCCTTTTGATAACGACAACATTAATGAATTAAAGAATTATTATGGGATGGGAATGTAGAAAGTAGAATCATTATTATTGTTACTTTGTTAAAAATACACAATAAATTACTAAAATGAAAGCAGTGAGTAAATGTCATGATGCCTCTGCAAAATGAGTTCCAATACAATGTCCGAACTTCACTGTTAATATTAATGTAACAAATACGGTAATGAAATAGAAAATATATCCTGTGATCATGCACTTCTATGTTGGCAAATTGTCAATTTTTTCTTTGGCTTTGATAGGAAAGTTAAATAATAATAATATCAAAGAAATGAACAATTGACAATTGCGCATTCATGTGTACATGTTTTGTGTTTCTTACTTATGGTTAGTCAGTTATAAGCAAGCATTGTGATTCACACGACACAAGCAAAGAAAAGAAGCAGTTTGTACATACGTTTTTATCTCATGTTTCAGCGAGCTGATGTATGAGATGTTTTCACAGCGCACATAAACGTCAAATAAAATGGTAGCAAAAAGCGATTGTGATCCCTAAGTTATAAGTTTAAAAAAAAATCATTTGCACTTGCAGCTTTCACCGGTTGCTGACAATGAATGACAGAAAACTGCATTGTTCACAAATCGTAAATTTTCATCTTTTTTTGCTTTCACTACCTTAGATTCATAATTGTTAAAGCCTTTAAGTATGCTTTTTAACGCAAAATTCTGGAAAGGATAACTGTGTGTTTAATGTATATCCTATTCGTTGTATCATATAATATTAAATAAGCGGTAATAACATAACAATCGTCTGAATACTCTAGAAGGACGCAATTTTCGTTACTCAATTCCAGTGTTGTTCGAATTTTCAATTCAGTTCGCCTTAAACATTTCCCAAAATTACGATATCCCATTCACGGACTTATGGACCATTAGTAGCTCCACATACATTAATCACATCTTGTATGGTGCGTAGCCACCATAAGCGGGCGTAGGAGGCGTTGCAGAGATTGTATCCTTTGCATACCTCACACAAGTCAAATTTTACCTACCCATTCATAACTTATTCGGATCGAACGATATATATTATATCAATGTAACTCCGCAACTTTATTTTAATATTCATGCTTGAAGGAGATAGGAGGCTGAGGTAGTGTTTAATAATGCTTTCTTTCGTTACTGAACTGCAAAAAGGATAAAAAAAGATCATATATTGCGATTTTTATCACCAGATGTAATTAGCATAAAATAACAGTTTAAATGATTTAAGCATTCCTTTCTTCTCTCTCAAAGTCGAAAGAAAACGGCGTGAACCAAATTGGATCTTTCTCAGAGTTGAAAACTTGAAGCAAGCAAAGCTCCTGCGCAGTGTTTGGAATTGTATCTCTGTAAAATACGTAATGTGTAAGCACTTAATTTTAGGATATGAATTATGGTTTTCTATCCTAAATCCAGGAGACCAGACGATTGAAACACAAAGTACATTGGATATCCTCTCAGTAGTGTAGATTAGATGAAGTGTAAGCGTAGCTAATGCATAATATGTATATAGCTTGGAGTGACACGTTCTACTACTACCTCACCTAACTCGCATCCTCCAGATTCGTTGACGTCTACCTTGAATTAGATCAGTATCAATAAATAATTGCATTATTCCTAAAAATGAGTTTTCTCATCGACTTCACCTACACTATCTGCTCGAAGCTATGAGCCTTTTCTTATTATACCAGAAGAAGAGAAGTCGGTTTTGAGTTTTGAAATATATCTTCGTAGAAAATACAATAACATATCCTTCTGAGACATTTATAAAATGCGCTTCAAACTATTCAATCCCATTTATCTTTTTTATTCGCAATTTCATCTGAAGTTTGCGAAATCTTCAGGAGCACTGACCACAGCAAAGAAGTATTAGGGTATGTATGCGCGTACCACCACTCAAATTTGTAATATGAGCATTTTTTATCTTGTCAAATCTCCACTTCACACTAACAACGTTTATCATCATGTAGGGTTCTCTAGGTTTGCTTGTAGTTTCCAACTAAGAGGTCCTTGAGGTAGTCCATAGTCCATGCTAATATATGGCCTGGAATGACACTAATACAACTCTGCAGTGTGAACGATTTACGAACGAGGAAGCAGGAGAAAGTCTTTCGAATTACACTTTATGCCTTCTTAAAAGCCTCTTTCAGATCAAATGAATCCTTCATCTTCCATTTTTGTGCCTGTCTACACGTGCATAGCTAAGAGTCACTTTGGTGGACTTGGTGCTCCCATTCTGTATCCTCTTGGTAATAGGACGATGATGATGAGTTGTATTTTAGAAGCGAAGGAACTACGAAAGCAGAGCAAAACTGGTAGTGGTAGTAGTACTAAAATGTAGTTTAGAATTGCAACATTTTTTAAAGCTGAAAGAACAGAGAAAAGGAACGACAGGAGGAATATCTATGACCTCATATTTTATTCTTCTCTGGTGCGAGTGAAGTGGTACAGAATAGAGTGTGGTGTTGCTCTGCTACCAGCACCATCCACATATCTATTTTCCTTGCCACGGTTAACTTTTTTCTCTGGGAGTAGGCTTTTACGTTGGGAGAAGAACCACGTACCATATAATCTTCTCTCCCTTTAGATTTCGCTTTTGCTTAAGCTATATTATAGATTTAATAGGTGCTCGTATTTCGTTCAAAAAGTCCTTGTATGTAAGTTAGTCCGTATAAAAATTAGGATCTAAACGATTCTCCATCTTTTCATTTTATTGCATCATATATGAGCCTTTTTATTACACATTATTACAGTGTACGGAAGGTTCAGGTATAAAGCGAATACTATAATCATCGTTATCGTCATCATCATCAAGATTATGATATGACCAAAGAATGAATGGCCACTCAATGTCTTGTATTTCTTCCCTTTTTGTGTGAAGGTACATGCATAAAAGTATAATTCATTCATGAAATGTGTAATTTACTATTTAAAATTTTTGCAATCCATCTGTCGTGGTTTGATTTGCGAATCAGTCTTGTTTAATTTTTGCAAATAAGATTGTAGTCATAAAGTCGTTAGCCGATGTTGTTTTTGTTGTTACACTTGTATTCTCGTCATAAAAACTGTATTTCATCCTCTGCAAGAGATTCGAGAAGGGGTAAACGTGAGATCAAATCAAAAAGGTATCGTGTTCATGTTCACAACTAACCGAACAATGATCTGAACGAATGAGTACATCTGTAATAATATGGCAACCTGTATGAATTTTTTTCTGCGTTCAAATAGCCGGTAGCATCAATTTTGCAATGTTTATTATGTATTTCACTAAATATGTCAGTTGAAGACTACGCAGGCCCGTGAATTTTACATCTTCTTAGAAAACAGAAGACACAATTAGAAAATTGATATGCTGATGCTTTGAATGTAAATCAAACTAGAAATTTATAAGATTGCCTGGGAATTGGCATATTATTGGACTTTTGTTATTGCATTATTAGCAACTCTCTTTTCTCTCTGCTCACTGAACTCTTGTTGAACGTTATTCACGAATTCCATTTTCCATCCCAATCTAATTTATTAGTGCGGACTCATGAATAATGCAGGAATAAAATTTTAAATAAGGGATAATGTAGTTTTAATTAACATAAATGTATATATATGGTACCGTCTCAGAATCGTGTGACCTCCCATGGGGAATTATGAGAACTTACAAGAAGCATTATTAGCAGCGAAGCACGAGTATATTCATGTATATTGTAACCCCGCTACTTTTTAATGTGGTGATAAAACAAGTAATGAGTGCAACTGGGTTTCATAGAAAATCCTATTTTCTTCAGGGAATTGAGAAATCTTCCTGCATTTGCACACACACTCTACCCACTAAATATTTTCCTTCGTTTCAGCAAATGCTCACCATGGATCACTGATCACATCATTTTCACTGCTTATGTCGCACTCATAAAATGATACCTTTTAAGACTCTTCTCCCTGTGTGGTTTTATGGTAACTGTAAAATTTGGATAGTGGAGAATTACTGAAACTGAGGAGCGAATTTTGATCAGAAAGTCTATCACCATCCATGGCAGAATACGTTGTTGTAGTAAAAAGAAAATTAAGTAATTTTATCCTTTCTCTAAGACGCTTTCACGTATGATATGTGTGTTTCATATGAAGCTGTAAAAAGTTATCTGTATGCTGTGTCCCCAAAATCATAAAACATTTAGCTGACATGTCATCTTGATTTCATACTTCGCGTCACATTTATACTTTGGCGAAAATCCTTCCCCCACTCATTTTCTTACCAAAGATAAAATTTAGTTGTCGTTGGCTAGTCTTCTGCTTTACTGCTATTACACTGAATGCCTATCCGATGCCGGCCTTCTTAATTTACAAAAACCTGTCTGCCAAAAATTCGGACAGTATTAGAGTACCCCTGCTAGTTTGATGAATACTTCCTTCCTCCAATTACTAAAAACCCTTTTTCTTCCCCGGACACTTTTATGTGGAATTTTATACCAGTTGAGCCAACAGCACATTAAGGAAGTGGAACACTTTCCATATAAAAGTTTTTAGAGTTTATATATGTTTAAAATTTAGAAATTCAGTCCTTTATTTCAAATATGTACATCAATGAGTATGCGTAGAAGTTTTTATAGAATAACTGCAAATGATGTTGCGATGATATTTAACATTAAGAAGAAGCCGCCTTAGACATGCACATGAGAATACATTTGAAAAAGAATAATATCCACATTCAACTAACCAAGTAAATACTTTCAAAATTTCCTTTCTCCAGGCTACTTTGAAACAGTGCTACTAGCAAAGGAAGAAGTGCAACTGGATTATCTTATTTTCTGCACGTTCCTTTCTACTCCTTTTTCTTTCGTTATTCCGGAACGCATTCTGCAATTTAAAAGGGGAAAAGTGAAAATGCTAGAAAGTAGACTAAAAATCATCGGACACCGTTGATAATAATGATTTTTTGCCACCAAAAGGCAAACCGTCATGTACCCAAAAACGGCCAAATATAAGGAATTCAATATTGGGTGCAGGAGTAGGCACTAGATGTTGGTGAGAAATATACGAAAGTATGTATATTCCATATATGAATGTGCAAAAATGATCATGAGCAGCGTGTGAGCAAGAGAGGCAGTTGCTAAAAATCATGAAGCATCACAAAGCACCGATGGAGCCGTTCTTCTATGATATGTTGTAATCAGAAGAAAACACCCACTGTATAACTTTGTGCAAGCACGTTGCTTTCTTGTACTTTGATTCTTTTTCACTTCTTGTGTGATGGTAATAGTAACCTGCAAAGCAGCTGCAATAGCAGGAGAATAAAAGAAGCAAGCAGTTTTTCTTAACGGAGCGTGGGACAAAGTTTTAGGAGAAGTGGTTGTATACCGACAGAAGAACTCTGAGGAAAAAAGGAAAGAACAGGCATCGGGATTCTCATTTTCTTTTCAAGACCCAAAACAGACAGTGTTGAACGTTTAGACTGTTCGTGTGTAGTGTCTTGAGCGTGTTCGGGCTTTTGATGCAGGCAAAAAGAGACAGCTTGAAAGTGAAAGAAAGCCATTTACTTAACTTGGCAGAATCAACCACATGAACATTACACATTACACTGCACACAACAGGCAACAATGTACAGCACGAACCCTTGTGTTTGTGCATGTTGTAAAATTGGAACAATTTTACTTTCACAGGCCTAAAAATAATTGGCTGACGCGTAGAGAAGAGATAAATTGTGCGTTAAGATTTCCCCGAGTT
This sequence comes from Willowsia nigromaculata, assembly GCA_034700605.1. NCBI lineage: Eukaryota > Metazoa > Arthropoda > Collembola > Entomobryomorpha > Entomobryidae > Willowsia > Willowsia nigromaculata. The sequence goes on along the minus strand of JAQIXX010002418.1, from coordinate 8,810 downwards.
TCTTTATTTTGAAGTATAGTTGTTGTGCAAAATCAAAGTACCTAAAATGAAGGAAACTGAAGGAAAACAACTGTCATACTGAGGGACCTGATATAGTTGAAAGTTAATGCATCAAATTTAAAACAGATACAAAACAGCTAGGTTTGTCTAGCTGTATTAATTTTTGTACGATTGGGGTAATTGTGTAATTGGTACCTGTGTCTCTTTTCTGAAGATTTATGGTCTTTTTTTGGTGCAATCCTTTATTTATACATTTTATGATGAACGACTGAATAGTCAGGTAAGTGTATGTTTGTTTATTTTATTGTGATGATAAATGTATAGCATTCTAATTTATTACATCTTCACGATTCATGAGTATATACCCAAAAAACGTTTATTTCATGGTCGTCCCTTTATTGAAGACGCTGTCTCGAACTTACTAAAATGAACGCATTCTACAATTAACCATATCATATAAACTCTCCATTGATCAAAATTAAACTTTAGCCGACATCAACAATGAAGGTTGTATACTTAGTAGAGCAATATTAAAATTCGTATAATTTTACTGGGATGAATCTTTAGAAAATTCAGTCTCTTTCACCCATGATATATATTGTCTTAGTTAGTCTTAATAGCAAATATTTGGGAATGAAAGCTACCGGAAAACGTGCCATTAATTTGCTTTTTACTTCTTTTGGTTTACTTTCCCTTTCTTTTGACAAAAGTAAGAATAAATTATGAAAACAAATACCAGTCGTGTCGTTTATCTTTTGTGTCGTTATCAAACGGTGTAAAGTGAAAACTTACACAGTTTTTTCGTATAACATTAGCATTGGTTCATTGTCTCTTTAATCGTTCTTGATAGTTTATCTAACCAATAAATTCATAGATAATCATTTGTTTTTCTAAAGTATTTTGCAGTTTTACTGTAAAATATAATCTTTCACAATTTAAGCACTTTTTAGTTATCTATAGGTGTAGTTTTGTGCTGCATATATGTACTACACACTTTCCACTTTGTCTTTCATATTGTCTACCATAACACGAAAGGGGATGGCACCAAAAGTTGGAAGTTATTGGATAATTTTTTGCTTACTTCTGCAGGATGCATCTTAAAACAAAGAAACAAATCAGCGCAAACTTAACACAGAAGTAATTATATGTTTGAACTATAAGTCTGTATTATAAGGTTGTATATCTCAATTGTTTGATGACTTCATTCTCATCTCTGAGTATCACATATCTAAGTCGTACCGTTCTACAATTTCGAAATACTTACCGCAATCGAAAAGGTAGCTGACATTGTTTGCTCTGCATTTTCATATCATTTACTTCTACATAATTATAAAAATCATTCTATGCACACAGACAAAAACAGAAAGTTGAGATGTCAGTCCTTTAAGTATACAACAAGTATACTCTGAGACAATATACAATTTTAGGCGAGCAAACTTTTTCTCACAACAACAGTAGAGGGTTTAGAGAAATTCTTGAAAAACGAGGATAGTCACCCGAAAGTATTATGCCAATTTAACTAGAACAGAGCAATGCCCAAACATCATTAAATTGTATCACGTTCATGGGACAAACGACACATACACGCCACAGTGGAACTGAAATAATGTTTTCCGCATTAAAGTCTTCCAGAGTCTGACCCTTTCCACTTTGTTTCTTCCCGTGTACACTCACTTCCACACAAATTCACAATAATTTCTGTTCTGTTTCTCTTCAACAAAGGAGGAGGAGGCAGCGGAAATCTTAATACACACTTTTAGGTAGAAAGGCTAGGCTATAAGATGAGAAGCAAAGCATAAAACAAAAGTTAAGCTATGCGTCAAGACCTAAAATACTTCAAACCATACATAAGAGAAAACCTTTGTGAATGCATGGCCGCACAACATCTCTAAAATTGTCTGCGAGAATAATCTAGAAACACGACTAATATTATTTTTATGTGCCTAACCTTTCCAACAGCGGTGTCTACGATCCCAGGAAATAAATCCCCAAAAAGATTCACTATTTTGTCATTTTATTTCCCCTGATACAGTGGTCGTAGATTTTATAAATATAAAGTCATTCTTATATCGGCTCTATCTATATCATTCCTTTTTTATCTCTTAACAATGCTAATAATATACAAATGTATTTTGCAATATAGTTTTCCCATTTCAAAGGTATTACACACTTGTGTGCACATTATGATGGGTGTACAATTTCATACCTATTCGGACAAAGAACAAGCCTGGAATATAAAAGAATGTACTGTCTTGTTTCTGCTTATATGCACATTTAAACTATAGCTGCTTTAATGCCGAAAAGAAACAAACAGTAAACAGGAAAGGGAACAGGAAATGGCAAGTTCTGGTCTAGTAAAAAGTAAAATCCATTGTAGCGGCAGAAGTAGAAAATGGCAAAGAATACTAAGAACAGCAACTTTTTGTATTTTCTAAAATTGCTCTTTTATATTTTGATTTTTTGCATTATATTGGGTAACCGGGAAGAGAATGGGGAAGGGCCTGGAAGTGAAATCTTTACTTTGGCGGTTGGTTTTATTAATAGTGAAGTTGTTTTCGAGTAATGCCTACTCGTCCTGCTTGAGTAAATATATTACAACAAGTATCATGTTGCATGAACTTTTCAGTGACGTTTCTTTTAAGGAGAAAACACAGTCAACTATGTAGGTTACAATCATACAATGCTGTTGGCGAGAACAATGCCTAAGCATTCTTCATTTCCATTCTGGAGCGGAAAATCTCACTGACGGAGAGGATACAGACGATAGTTGCGTTGTGACTGACTTTCTGATGCTACTTAGTTTATGTGAATAATACTGTGATGCTTCAAATTATTATTGATATATTATTCTAATGTACCTACACAGAAAGTACTTTATTCAGAATATATTTAAAACATGAAATTCTCTCGTGTACTGCAATATTTTGCTACAAAACTTACCAGCGATAGTGTGTACTCTTGAAGTGCATTAATGGTGCGGTGGAGAAAGCGATTCTTTCAACGAAAGTACATATGAAGTCACTCCTTTTATTCACTCGTTGATATTACAATGTAGTACCGATGATATATGCCAGGTGACAGGAAGGATTTCTTGCCACAACCAAGACGCTTATTCTGTGTGCGGTTTCCTTTCAACTTGCTTTCTACTCGAGTTTGTGATATTTCTCCCCGCTATAGCCACACTGCATTTCTTCGCTACTTGTTCCCAGAGCACCACTATAATAATAGTCTCCTTCTTACACTTGCTTCAATTTTATATTCCCAGCTCAATGACAAGAATTTTAGCCAAAATACGCACATACCAACATGCTTCATTTGACCATTGTTCATTGTACCCTGTGGTTAGCCATTGCGATTACAACTTGCACTAAAGTCGGGGGTTTCAGTAGAAAATAAGCGGGGTGACTTGAACCGGTTTAGATCGTTGTGCATACTTTGGTTTATAGTGACAGGCTGGACTAGACCAAGATTAACTTTCTCTGTCACTAGGAAAAAAGGAGGAGTGTAAAAATGGACTATTGATGTGACTTCTAAATACTCCATCAGTCATTTTTTTAAATCCAAAATTGAGACAGTTACGCATATACATGAACTTTTCTTTAGAGCGACTGCCATACTTCTCATTCAGATAACAAATCATGAATGGAAAGTGTAAGGGGTTGTTGTTTTCACTCTTATCGACCAAGCTGCTGTAATGGTATGTCATATGATACTATGATACTAATGCTTTAACGGAATTCGAATTACATACATTTTAAAACAAAGTAGGGTAGTTAGGTAGGGAATAATAGGAGAATATGGAAGTGGATGTAAAAAGTTTTTAGTACTTAAGTTTTGTTTGTTTTTTATCTGGGGGATAAGTGAACTGCTGTAAACTATAATAATGTGTTGGTGTTTGAAAATGTTCTAGTTTTTAGTTTGCCATTGCATGCAAAAGACAAGGCAGACATTAACAACTAACAACGTAGAATAACACTTCTTTTAGGCCCCCCCATGATAACATACTATGTGATGTGATTATGTGTAGTGTACATGTACTTTAACAGTCACACCACATTTGTGCATGCACACAAAGCATCTCTTCAGAATATATGAAATGCAGCGTTCATTTGAGTAAACATGTACCATACAATACTGCTCATTCATAAGATTTCTAGTTTTTTATTTTTTAAAATAATTCATTCATTATATTATACGTTGTATAATAAGCATGCATGCAATAGAATTGTGTAGTCCACTTCCTTTAGATTTTAAATGTTAGAAAATGGAGGAACTGTGTCAATGATCGAATTCTATGTACATTTAAAACATGAAAAATCGTTTAAATCAAAGAAAGTATTGCTGGCTAGAGATGTGTATTTTACATTAATCCAACGAGACACCTTCAGTCATATACGCAATTTGGAAGGGTAACCTGAAACATAGTAGCGGTCTGTCAGCAATCTACATGCTGATGTTTTGCTGTGCCCAAAGGCTTGACTGTCACTATACACACTTCTAGGCCTCTAAAATATTTAGTCAAACTTGTTGAACTTGTCAAAAGTTGAACCAATTTTAAAACCTATCGCACTCACACACATACATGAAACACGGCTGTTGAATGAAAAATTCTGAAATAATATTATTCTTCCGGTAGAAGCTAGGAATCAATGAGTATTTGTGTTAACAAGTTAGTTCAAGCTTTTGAGAATTGAAAGCTTACACTTTCAGAGACACTTATTCCATTTTTAGTAATAAGATGAGAGGTGTGCATGCATTTAACTTTAAATAATATGACATTATTACTATATTTAGTGAAAGACAGCTGAAAAAAGAAAATCATGTTGAAATTGCCTTATTTTCTGTGTATCCTCGGGTGGATGTAATCTTATTTCAAAAAGTTAGTATTGCCTATCAAGTAGGCTTACTTTCATGGCAAAGACGGCCTCCTTGAAGGAAATTGACAATTTTCTGAGACGCGTGCTTACTTCATTTTTACTTACTTTTGTCGGTTTCAAGCAGCAGCGGTAAGGATAGTAGAATCGTCGCATTAGGCTATAAAATATTATCATTTTTGCCTTCACACTCAAGTTAGAGCATCTCGTGGTTGTATTGAAGAGAAGTAAAAAAGTCATGTCATGCAAATGCGAATTTTTCTCATCGACTGACTCCTTTGAAATAAGACAGCTACTTTTCTATGTTGCAAAATCCATTCTAAACAACTTATGAGTATATTGCATCATAACGCGTTATGAGAAGGAGGAAAAGTAACAGTGCAGCATCGTCATCATCACTATCATATCAACAGTGTTAATGCCAGCACCATCCCAGTTATTATAAATTATAATAATATTGTAAAAAATGCATATGAATCCGATGATTTATTACACCATTTCCCCTTATTTTTCATACTTCTTTCGGACATGACTTACTTTCTGCTAGTGTGGTGACACTGTTTTACTGTGCGTGCCGAAGAAATGTAAAAGCTTCTTGGTACATCGCAATATTATACATGCTTGACTACAAAGTTCACTGAAAAAGAGTACAGTCTATATTTCTCTGCGTGTCACTTTCAAAAGTCCCCGTGTGACCACGACATGCAACAGCACATGAAAAAGTTTGTTCAATGTGAAATGCTCATGGCTTAGTTGTTTGAGACAGTCCACAGCCCTTTTGGGAATGGAGGAGCTCCTCTCTACGTCTAATGCTTGTATTTTTTCAGTTTTCCGCATACAAACTAACTTTAAAACCCAGAGCATGTAAATACAATAAATTTTTGCATGTATCGCTGGAGAGCAGTTTTCACATAGACGTAAGCTAGTGCACATATACTTGGATATGTTAGTAGTGCTAAAATTTATTCTAGTGCACCATCGTGTGCATCAAATCTGTCTCCTTCCTGGAAAAGAGGTTGTTATTTAGCTCATAAGCATATAAAACTAGGCACTGTGCGGTCAAATTTATGACTTGATTTGTGAAATTATATTTCAGGAGAGACTCCACACCGCTCCCTTTGCACTCCCGAAAACTTTTGTGTAGATTGTGGACTGAATAAAAGAACGATGAACTTTGTTGTATCATCAAGAGAACCGCTCGAAAATAAATCAAACGTTAACGGCTCTTTAGAGTACACAAGAGAAAACTAGTAAATAATACGATGAGGAGACATCTTTAAGTCTTGTGTTGACCACATTTTAATCTAAATGCAGTATTATACAAGTAATAGGAGAGATAACAATGGCTAGCGCTTCTATTTCTGGACAATTCGGCGGCGGCGGCAGCAGCAGCAGCTGCCGGGACGGAAAGACAAACAAAACGCAGCCACTCGTCCATGACCATCTTCAACAAAACTGTACACCAGATCCGAATAATGCATTTTCTATAGATCGTACCTTCTCCGCAACTTCTACAGACATCCAACCAAGTTTTGATGTTTTTGACGACGATGAAGATGACAGCAACAGCAGTGGTCGTGATCTCAAGAAAAAAGTTCTGGGAAGAAACACAAAATCTGGAACAAGTTCCTCTGCTCACATCCAAAATGCCAACAACCGGGCAGAGATGTACCGGAAGGAGATGGCCTTTCATCGACTCCACCGGAGGAACGATGTTGAAAATGATCCCAAGTCGAAGGGAAAGCATGGTCGCAACTACAATCCCAGCAAAATGGACTACGGAAATTTCAATGGGAGTAACATAACCTCTAGAAAAAACATGAAAGCTAGTGGGGGCTATGAAATGACAGAGAGGAACAACAAAGGCTATTACAGTGAAGCGGAGGATAGTATTGGAGTGCCGAGTGATATAAGTGGAATGATGCAGGATAGTGAAGTGATGGAGGAGGACGACAGAGGCCGGAACAAGAATGGTGATAGTAGAGACAATAATGATTTCGGGTTGAACAATAACGGTCGGAATAGCACATCAAGATGTGATGATAAAGATAATGGTAAAAGAGGAGATATTGATGGACGCAAAAATGAAAGTAGAAAAAGTTATCCTGGAGAGGGGGAAACATCAGGAACTGACAATGGCTCTAACCCAAACAGAGATGGGTTTAGGAGAGGAAACAATAATGGAGCATTAAGAAGTTCAATAATTTCTGACGGTAGATTTGGGTCGGTGAACAGTGTGAGCAGTAGTTTCAACTCAGCAGCGGCAGCTGCAATCGGCTCAAGTTACGGTGGTGGCAGTGGAAACAAGTTTGGTGGTGGAATTCATATAAGTGCTGCTGCAGTAGGTGGTAACAGTAATGACATTCTTAATGAGAGGTTGGAGCGATTTCACCGTTACACCAGAGGACCTTACGCTCCACTGGATAGATGCAACAGTACAAGTGTTTCTAGTGCACACAGTAGTACAATCACCCAACATTATTATCCAGAAGGTGGATGGGGCTATGTGGTACTTGCTGTAGCATCCATTTGTCATGCTCTCATGTGTGGACTTCATTTATCCGCTGGAGTTTTCATTTTGAACATTCTGGGGAAATTTCGCGAAGATCTTGCCATGAGCTCAGGTAATAGCTAAATTTAAGTTCTATCTTCTGAATTTTAAGGTAATAATAATAGCACACTAAATTTGATCATAGGCTGTTTACATATATAGCTTGCGACAACGACCAAGCAAAGATGTAAATGCATCGAAATAAATTTACTGTTGCCCATAAAGTATTACGAAACCATATTACAACGCCCAGACGTTGATACAAACATGCTTTTATAAAGAAGTTGAACAATTTTTGTCAAAATATGTGCGTAGGAACATGTACGTAGTCTTAATTAAATATGTACCGAATAAAAATATTTCACCTCATTAAAACGGAGCATTATCCTCTCGGTTTTATCCTTCACGCGAAATATTATCTTTCAGAATTGAATTCCTTTGAGACACAACAACCATTAATTTACCATCGAAGCACGTCTGATTTCATTTTAATGTTCTTTTGCTGTGTATTTTTAGCTACTTTTATTCTCCTTCGCTGATTCTGCTAATCCCGCTGGGAAATCGTCAGACGCATAATTCGAAATGAAGAGTGACACGATGGTGTTTTCTCTACCACAGTAAATGTTGTACACGCGTAGATCGTTAAGCTATGCACATGTTGACGGTTAAACATGCTAAATAAAATATTTACGGATGCGATGTAACAGAGTAATGTATTTATATCTTCCCTTACATTTACTCCTATTTAGTAACCAACTCTATGCGTCAAGTTTAACAACCTGGTGAAATCAGTGGTATATTATGATAGTTTTACAGACTCGCGTAAACATACAATGTTGCATTATAGGTACACATGTGGTTTGACAGATATATGTATGTAAATAAGTTCCCTGGCTTGAATGTTTAAAATCCTTGATTGGAATATTCTTTCTTGTTGTCTGTGTATCCTATATAATTATACTCAAATGTGTCTAATAAAACATGTTAAGAGACCCCTTGACCCTTGTGATTTTCAACCCGATTTTTAAAGTGTTAGATGTCTACATTTAGTCTAGTTTCCATTGATAGGAATATAATTTAAATAACTGTATTATGATTCTTAGAAATTTCTGATCTACTGTAGGCCATATATACTGACAAGGTAAGGGTCTATTTTTGATGACTCCAGAATGGCTTAAAATTTTGCACACTAACTAATTGGACCATCCTGAGTAAGCATGCAAAATTTCAGATCTCAACGCTCAATAGTTTTAGATTAATTAACTAGCCAATTTTGGAAAAATTGCATAGTGTTGGGTCCGACATTGTTCATTTAAAAAAATGCTCGTTTGGTTTCCAAAAATATGTCTTTTTGTATGTACAACAGTGGATGCATGCAGTTGCTT
>JAQIXX010002417.1:0-24619 GCA_034700605.1 Willowsia nigromaculata | reverse complement strand
TATGACGAAACTTCGTCACATGACGCCATATTTCACAGTTAATTGGATAAATGCGTATCATGTGCGTATTCATCTACGTAATTTCGCTCATGGTTTGACATGACTAGTTGAAGTAAAACATCACCCACTAAAGTGGTAGTAACAAACAAAATTTGTTATGTTTTAAAAATGTTTTATTTCATTGTACGGGTCTTGCTACAGGGGAAACTTCTTAAGATGTACCATTTTAAAATCGGTGTTTTATGTGTCTTTTAAGATGCACCTGAAAAAATTTTAATGCTGCTTGAAATGTATGAAAATATCCAAAGAAATGTATAAAAGTGAAATAAAATACAAGTATTACAAAAAACGTTTTCAATACTTTCAAGCAGGTAAGTCTTTTATTATAGAAGGAAATTCGTATTCTTGTAACAGGATGTTAAATGAGTTTACATAGATAAAGAATTGAAATACATAGATGAAAATATTTTAAATGATGCAGGATAAGGATCGGTTATAGACACAATTTTTCAATTTAATCAATTACTCATATAGTGCTGATGAAATTTTCAAAACTAAGGAATCATTAGTAATAAATATTTTATTAAGTGGCTGTGAAGCTTAGATACTTCAGAAATTTATTTCTTCTTTGGCTTCGGCCAATCTAAAATTGACAGATGTGTAGTAGCCAGTAAAAAGATTAAAAGGTTAACATAAGCCGGGAAACTGTGAATCCAACGCTTTAGCAAAATCCCTAAGATCCAATTCCTGAAATTTTTCAATCAAAGATTCTATCGTAGCGTCATCTGGAGCTCGACACTTCCATTCCATTAGAATCTCAACTAGAGCTTCAGTTAACGTAATCAAACTGTGTTGAAGTTTATGCGCAATTTCTTGTCGCAAAAGCTCAGCAGTGTCCAACGATGTCATTATATTAAATATTTCTGTCTTTATCCTAGCATGTCCCTTTGTACATCGAAGGGTCAAAGCAATCTTATTGATTGTAACGCCTGTCGTTATGAATTAATAAAAGAAAGTATTAAATCACAGTTTTAAAAAATCTTTCGCGACTTGCTTCCTTTTTACTTTAAAATAAATAGTTTTTGTCTCGCGTCGAGAAATGCTGTCTAATTCATTTGACTCTACCACAGTGTTTACACACGAGCTTACCCGCTTCATCAAGTTTTCTAGATCCATTCATTTTGTTTCCTGTTCCTCTGGCTTGCAGAATTTAAAAAAACAAATATCACGAATCTTAGAGTTTTAAAATTAAGAAACAGGTCACATGGATTGAAAGAATCCAAATCAGAAATGTCGGATAAATTTCCTCTCAAACTATTTTTATGGTATAATTTATACGACTTTCTTTGTGCGTTAAAAACTATAAATTGATTCTGCACAAGTCCGTATCTTAACGTTTCTGTTTACACGTAAATCGTAACGTATAAAATATTCTGAAAAGTGCAGAAGTGCATATCAAGTTTTATTAATCCATTTCGAGTATGATTGCTAAGCATTCTTGTGTACAATGCAATGACATATCTAAAGCATTCAAATCGCAAAATCAATACATTAATGTAGAACTTCATGGAAAATTTCCAGTCCAATCAAACGGAACCATCACAGTGATCAGCAGACAATAAAACAGCGACTGATAAGACTTGCAAAATGTAAACATATTTGCCATTGAATGAAGTAACGTTTGTTCGTGTTCTTATGTTTATATATGATTGAGCGTTTATCCCTTGCACAGTGAAATCCTTATGAATTGAGTTTACGTTATGTGGTAGGTTTATTCTAACCAAAAACGTGTTCCTATTAGAATTTAAGCATAAAAAAAATAGTTGAAATAGTGGAGGCAACTTGAAAGACGTTTTGTACATTATGAACATGGTATTCTCAAAGGTCAACAGAAAACATTAGTTGCTCCTCTAAATTATGAGCCACACTTCATAGAAACCCTGGCGTCTATGTACTAAATGGTCGACGGAAGAGCCTTTATTATTGATTTTACCGTGTAATAAAATTCATGCGAAATTTACTATATATTAAACTAGATATATCTGACATTGTTTCTCAACACACATGATCAAAAGTTTTGGGCTAAGCTTGAAATATTTTACAAACTCGGAGATGCATTTTACTTCTCCTACTCTGAGACACTTATGCGCATACAAGTTTTCAAGTTAAATTTAAAGTAGCATTGGCAGGCAGCCAGCTCATAGCAACATTGATCTAGTTAGTGATCTGCTTCAATTTCTGGTTAGGTTGGTAAAATTCTTCATTTGTTTATGATTTCAATACATACGGATTACTTTTTATGCACGGTAGCTATGTATAACTCAAACCTCTTATGCTAAATGTAGAGGTTTATCTATTGTCAGATGAAATATATTGTGGTTTTTGATAACAACTTACAGAGTCAACACACATTTATCCATTGAAGTACCCTTATAATCCAAACAAGGTGGGTGCATTGTAATTAGTTTTTAAATGTTTTGGATATGTTTTGAAACATTTTAGCACGGTCTTTTCTAAACTTCCTCATCCCTGATTAATAAATGGTTCTAGTGATGTTCCAAATTCCGGGTTGCTATAGAATTCCTACTTTCGTAATGTACAAATCCGAGCGTGCTAACACATGCAAAAGAAATACATAAATAATTCCATAATTACATAAATTGATGACATATTTCTTCTTAATAAACAGTAAAATATCAAAACCATGAACTTAGAAAATATAAGCCATGCGACTTTGTACTTCCTGAAATTGATTTTTTGGAAATTAATCTATATGAAAGAAAAAATTTCGATCAAATTTGAAACGTTACTGTGATGTTTCTAATCGAGTAAAAATATTATAAAACATGGAAAAATATAAATTAAATGATTTAATTTAGTGAGCTCAATATTGGATTTTGGAATGCTAGTCACTTGCACCACCATAACAATCTGGCATAATTGTTGACATTTTATAATACATAACCACAATACAATATCATATGATATGATTCATATCATACGTTACAGCATGTTGTCGTTTTTGGTGATAGTAGAAAATCTTTCTTACATATAAACATTATCAAAAGATAGCAGGCATACAAATAACCAGATTCCAGCGTATCTCAACTTTACTTGTTTTGTAACTGCTTGTAACTAATTTGTTTTTGTTTTGTAATTCTTTCAAGAACATCAAAATAGTTTAATAATAATTTTACAAAGCAACTAGTACAACATACCTATGTAGATAAACAATTAGCATTTATAGAATTTTCAATAACATTTGGTATTTAAGGGCTGAGATGATTATATTTATAAATTAGAACCGGTCTACCCTCTTTTGATTCAAACCCATTTGAATCATGTACTTTTAGATTCAGACCTTAAGTTTCAATATGCCTTTTGAGTTTACATGCTTTTTTGAATCAATTAGTCGTCAAGAAAGTCAAGGATCTTTTAAATGAGTGTCACCTTTGCATGAAACAAAGTGACATTTATTTAAAAATCGTTGAATCTTATTGAGCTCACCTATAACCCGTTTGAGTTAGCATTTTTTGTTTGTAAAAAAACATTAGAAGAATAATTGACTGGTAATATAATGACCGATCATAAAAAAGTTGCAGTATGAAACAATTTTTGACTTTCTTACCATCATTTCTTCACGCAGATTTGTATATTTACTGGATATGGGATTTATAGTTGGTTTGGTTGGCACTACCGGTTGTTGATTTAGTTTTCTTATGCATATTCATTCCCAAATGTTTTGTCTTGACAAAATTTGCATTACCTTACTACTCATACAAAAGGTAATTGGCTCTAAATTCATTGCATTTCCTTGATCCATGGTGTTCATTGCCATTGTAGAATAATGAATATTCTCGGTGGCCGAATATGTGAATTAACTAGCTGTCACAATATTGCGCATTAGTTATCCACCACATTTCAAGCACGGCTTCATCGTGCTCTCATCTTCATATATACCATTCAACCTTGTTACTCTTTGTCAAGTCCACTCTCAAGTTACCTCTTGTCTTCTTCGCCTCTCACTCATTTTCATATGCGATTGCCATGCCAGCATATAAATATTTAGTTGGGCTGGAAATGTCTTCAAGTAAAGCTAGCAAATGTAGAAATATCACATGAAAAAACTGTCCTCTGGAAACATTTTCTGATGAAAAAATTGTAATACTTGGAACAAATCCGTGTAATGCGTGCATACAAAATATGTTTGCATGAAATATCTAATCATAATATTAGTGCACAAAATATTGCTTTAATGAAGACATTTCTTTAGGAAAAATCAATGGTAAAGCAAGTCCGGAGGAATTGCATCGGAAAACATGTAGCCAAAAACATGTCACCATTCCTAATTAAATTGATGAGGCTGATTTGGAATTATTTATTACCCATAATCATTAATAGCATGGTATTATCAACTGTTCACAAGCAAAAGAGCAGAGGATTAATTATAAGTATGGTCAAAAGACCTACTCCACACGTCTGTTATTTTCACAATCTGTCGCTTTTTTATAATCACAGGTGATATCTAAAGTAAGCAAGCCGGATAAGAATTGTCATTAGTAAGTTTAGCATATACAGTATGCATAAAATCGAGCATTAAAACATTCATTTACTTCAATTCCTGAGGATCCATTCATGTAAATCCGAGACAACAAATATAATAACATCCACTAAAACCACTGTTTCTGAGCGGACTGAGTTTTGTTTACAAAGTAAATACAAAATAACCAAACAACTTACATAGTCAACATTATTTTGAGTAACCAACTCAATAAATAATGGTCACCGTGTACAATGCAAAGGAAAGCCATATTCTTCATCAAAAATTTTGTCCCGGTAAAATAGTGTGTACCATGTATTTAACGATCAACTGATTTCTTAAACTGCGGAAATTTTGGAACTCACTTTGTGCTCTGCAGTCAGCATCTGGTTTAGACTTGGAATTTTACATGTTTTTCAATAATGTATTTTTTAAAACTTGAAGTCTACAGTTAAAAATTGAACGGATAATGGCTACTATGCACAAGACTTCATTAAACGAGATTGCTTGTATGAGAATCGGACAAAAAGGTAACACCAATTTTAATTGTTCCAGAAAAAAATTCATGATGAACAAAACATTTTCCTATATTGATTTGTCTGTTTCTTCTGCAGGAATTAATATTAACGAACTAAGCGACTTCATTATGTCACTGAAGAATAACACCATGCTTCTTAAGCAAATATCGTGCTTCATGATTAAAATCAACACCGACTCCTTACAACGTATAGAAATTAATCAAAAGTTGAAGGAAACTCCAAGTCTTCTTGAAGATTGCCTGGTTACCATACTAGAAGAATGGAGTGGCAGGTCTCCAGAAAACGCCACATTGGTGAATTTATGCTCAGTATTTAATAGTTGCAATTTGTCTGCTATTTCTAAAAGTGTTATTGAAAAGTTTACCCAGGCTGTAAACCATGCGTTTCGCAAGCAAACCAAAAATACTTGGCCTAATTGGGTTAAGTATAGTTGCAAAGAAACTTGCCAATGTCCAAGCAAAGATTCAATATTAACGGAGTCTGTCGCACAGAGTTTCACAAAAGAAAAAATAGACGAAACTTGTATACAACTGATCAGGAGTAATAAGCGGTCAAACAAAAAAGAACGTGAGACTTCGACAATGTCACCAAGGTAATAAATAAACTGATATCTGACAATAAATATAGAACTTAGTTAGGGAGTTCAGTAATTGATTGTGTAACCATTTGAAGTTTAAGGTTTCATATATTAAAATTATATGAAATTGTATGTCTAATGAGTGCATTCAAAAAACTCTACTTATTTTCAATCAGAACTATTGAAAAAGCGGTTGTTTTAAAAACTGATAAAGTTAAAGAGTATCATTTATAAACAGATTATTAAAGTGATATCCGGACGATCCTAAATGTTAAGGGACTGCTCTTTAAACTCGGTCGATTTTAGAATATTTGGAAATTAAAAAAAAAATCCTACAAATCTCACAGAAAATTAGTGATTGTTGAAGCCAAGGATTCACGAATTTTGCCTCTAGTTGCCATTAATTTGTTTTTTTTATTTTCAGGCAAACTGCTTGCAGAAAAATACTCAAACAGACAAAATTTGCACTGCTCGCAAATATTCCGTTGATCATTATAATTATAATTGCTCATGGCGCTCACCCGTTATATACAATTTTAACTCATGGTAACACGAACAGTGGAAAGTGTCCGGTAGTAAGCTTTGAATCAATTTTGCTGAGTTTTATAGAATACATTTAATCATTGAATCCAACCAATAATAACATAGCAATTTTTTCTAGAACTCAAGTCATTTCAACACTTCAACACCAACACAATGTGCCACAGTCAAACAAGAAGCCATGGAAGAAACTGATTTGGTGAGCTATTTAGCACCGATTTTTTTAAAACTTCTTCATATCTCTGTAGCCCATTTCCCTCTCGTAAAAATAATTTTTATGATAAACGTACGGAAAAAGTTGGGAGGTGTTTGTTTTTAGAATAACAATCATTTCAAACATTATGATTAGAAAATGCTCTATGATACCCTTCTTGTGTGTGACTGGAATTACATTAGAAAAATGACGCCATGAATTTCTAGACATTTTTAAGCGCAGATAAATTTTAATGGAAAACGAAATACGATCAACCAAATTAACTATCAGTCCAAATAACAGCACTATTTAAAAAGCTAGACTTCCATTTCATATTTATGAATAACCTTTGACCAGAATTGCAACTACTTAAAATACATCCATTGCTTGGGTTTGATGCACAAAAATATTTAATCAGCATCTCCTTCTACCGACAAACAGTCAACACTATTACTACCAGAATACACACTATACAATACACCACATTCCCAATTTAAACCTTGTAGTAATATCAGTAAAATACATATCATTGAACCACAACGTCTTTAATGTCTGTTATTTACTTATATTGTTTTCTAGCAAGTACCCCCAATTGTGACGTTGTCGTGGAACCAGGACATCAATGACGACACACAACAAATGTGTAAAGTCGTTGTGTTTACCAGTCTTCATGAATATGAAGAAAACATCAACATGATTAAAAATACAGATGACCCCTGTACTTTAATCAAAATAGTACTAGATGGCCAGGAGTCTGCACATATTAATATAACAAAAGACTTTCAAACAACCTGGTTTTGTGAAGTAATGATAAATAGAATGTATGAACTATTTGTTGCTAATATTGTAACATCAATGAGATTCATTCAAGATCTCACACTTAAGTATTTTCTTAATACATGTAATATAACAGCCAACGATGCTAGATATGAATTTAAAAAAGTATATCTGCCTTTGGTAGAGTCTCTAACAATTGAAAACATTGGCCACTGCTCACAGATATTAATGGAATTAATTGAAAATTTTGAATTTTTACATCTTAAGGTTTTGAAATTTAAAAACATAAATATTGATAAGTATGTAGTATATTCACTACAATCATTCTTCAAAAGACACCGCTTCTCCATTCAACAAATTTTCTTTGAATCAACTACTCTCACATATTCTTTATTTTCTGAGTTTGATAGAGTTCTGCCTAAACTAGAATCCCTAAGCTACGAAGTTTCTAATGTTTCTCAAAACATTAGTTTACTGGGTAACAATTTTTATCATGTGTTCCCTAATCTCAAAAGATACACTGGGAAAAATGAATACATGCAATTACCTCACTTCTTGAAGTTTTATCAACTAAAAGAACTGGAAGATTTAAGTGTAGGTATTCAGATAACGTCAAATGAAATACTTTCACTAAAAGATCTGCTGAAAGAGTTGCCAAAATTAAAAACGCTTAATATATATTTAAGCTCAAAAGACTCTGGAAAGTGTTCGGTAGCAGGAGGGAATGTGAGTAGCAGTCAAGTGATAGTTTCTTTGCGGCGAAATTGTGAAATCGTCTACGTTGAGTAGATTTTTTGAAAATATATTTCTAATCAACCTTGTCATACATGTCGTCGCGTCACTTTACATACACGGTTTACAATTTCTACATCGTATATAAGTTAAAATTATACATTAAATGCAAAATAAGAGTAAATTTTGTCGAAAGAATATCGCTGATTTTCTGTTCCCATTATGAAGAATTTAAAAAAGTGAATTTTAAGCAATTAATTACTACTTTTTAATGTAATTACACTTGACCCA
Source organism: Willowsia nigromaculata (assembly GCA_034700605.1). Taxonomy (NCBI): domain Eukaryota; kingdom Metazoa; phylum Arthropoda; class Collembola; order Entomobryomorpha; family Entomobryidae; genus Willowsia; species Willowsia nigromaculata. The sequence goes on along the minus strand of JAQIXX010002417.1, from coordinate 16,430 downwards.
TTATATGTATAAATTTTTTATGTCTAATGCATAGATAATATTCCAGAATTTAAATATATTTAAGAAATATAATAAATAATATATCGTTACCATTAAGACAGCCTAGCAATTATTGGAACGGTAAATAAGTTACAATAAAAAATTTTTTCCACAATATAACTATGACATCTTCAGATAAGAATCGTCAAGCATAATGATTGCATAATAAAACGTACTTTGTTCAAAATTTACTGTATTGCGATTGAAATCAATTAACTGCATACAGTACATCGAAATCTCTGAAAACGGAAACTCTTCTTCGGATGGCAACATGAATTATTTCACGGGTTAATCAAATAGTCGGACTAAAATTGTTCAAAACAATGGTATAGATACTTAAATCAATTGCAAATTTCATTTTACATCCATATCAGTATGGCAAAAAAATTCTCAGACGATCTAAAACTTCTTTGTTACCATAATGTACAAGTTATTTTGGAAAAAGAGACTTTATTCTGCAAATATTTGCAAAAGCGGCTATTCCAAAGAAGATCATTAACGGATAACATAATATCTATTTGCAGCTAGTATTGGTACTTATAGCGGAATATTTAGCAGGGAATGTTATTAATATGTGAGCATGTATTAGAAGTTTCTTAACACAAGGTTCTTATGATGCGGGTAGATTTACACTTTAGTGTTTAAGAGTACCTGTGAAACGGTATCGGTGTTATCCGTAAAGGTATCCTTCCTCCTACCAACGTTTCACAAATATTCTTGTAAAAACGTGAGGCTAATGAACCGAGATAAAGTAAATACATAATGTTCCAAGTATATAAATAATATGGACTATTTCATGTCAAGGCATACCTTTGCTGTAATTTGGCATTATTAAAAGGAACGCAAACTATTTTGATGTGATAAACTGTACAAATATTGCAAGTAATGGTTAAACAATTGAACTTACTGGTTAAACTGTATATTTTTTGTGCTCATTTTATATCAAAACGGTGTAGTTACATGAAAAACCCTCAAGTTTCAATATCTGCACATTTACATTTTTAAGCAAAGTAAACTTCCAAATCAAATGCTGGAGTATCCGATTATGCAGAATTTCGTGATATACTCAATAAAACAAGTTAAATAAAGCGTATTTGATGCTTCCACTTTTCCTGTTTACATAACACTGATTCCTTAATCCTAATAGCTCAAAAGCTAAACATGTGATACATTTTATAAACTCGAATTACACATAATATAGCCTGATTTCTCATTAAAATGAAACCGAGAAAAATACATGGTTTCATTGGTTTCCGGATCATTGTCAGTATATTGTAAGCTTTTATAAAAATACCAAAATGATTTTACTAGTAAGAGTAATTATCTCCTGTTTTATATACGAGTCTACAAGCTATTGTTGCTCTTATATTTTTATAGCGTTATTTCTTTCATTTAAGGATAACCAAATACTGACGAGTCCAGTTAAATCAATTGATAGCTCTGTTTAAATTCCTTTGTCCCGCCAAGCGCATGATAATCTTCCTACGAATAATTTCATTTTATGTCATTAACCAGCTCTGGAGTTGATTACATAACTTGTATCTAAATCATGCAGGGTTCAATTCTAACAAATTACATCTTTTGTATGATATAATTACTGCCTTTCGTAATACTATGAATTCCAAAATGTACTTCCATAGTGTTGGTTTTTGTCGTATTACTTAGCGGTTTAATTTTTCCATCCTTTTGTACCATACTTTACCAAAAGGAACGAACAGTAGATTATGAAAGTAGATAAATCATCCATAAACAAATATAACAAAAAATTTATTTATTTAACCTCGATTTTTATACTGAACACTTATTTACAATCATTACTTTATTCTTAATTGCATGTAGACATATGCTTGCATATTCTCCCCATGAGTCAACATTTTGCCAACTCAAAAATATTACAACAAGTATAAAATTTCTTTCTAAATATTGTTCACCCCAGATCACAAGAAATAGTTTTTGAATGCATTGGAACAGGATGTTAACATGCATATCCACATGGTCGTTTGGTACTCAAAATGTATATGGAAAAAGGTTATCCTTTGAATCTATCAAAAAATCTACATGTACGTTTTTCTTGGTCACTCCAATGACCAATACATATTTTAAAGCTTTGTAGGCGATGAACCCAAAAGTTTTTGTTCATAAGTTCAGGAAAAGCTAGACTATGCATTACTTTGTCACCTGTGGCAAAAACTAGGTCAACGTTTGACAAAGTATTTGGATATTTTGAAATATTAAAAAACTGATAAAGAACACTTTGATTGTCTGAGTCTAGATGTATTCGTGCAAAAATGTCTCTCAATTCAGGGCAATGCAACAAGTTTTCAAATTGCTTAAGATCTATTATTACCGTCAAATTGACTGATCTAATTTGTTTAAACACTTTACAAAACTCGCTAGGAACTAATTGCATAACTAAATGAGACTGCAAATTCTCTATTGTTAACGTTTTGACATTTCTTATTACTACTTCATGATTGTTGCCCAGGTCAAAAATGTTTCTTCCCGATGTAAACTCACCCGAAATACTAATGTTCTGAATCGTATCCTGTGACTGCTTTAAAATTTCCTGGATGGGTGTAACAGTCTCGTCACTTATATCGCCCTCAAATATGAACTCCTTTAGATTAGGAAAGTGAAATATGGTTGCTACTATATCCAAGAAATGATCACACTTGTGAAACCCTTTCAGCACTAAAGATATCAAGTTTGGATAAACTAAGGCAGTGCTCTGCTTATAAAAAACACCTTCAATATTTTTGCATAGTTGCTGCTTATTATTTAAAAACACTAACGTTTCTAATTTATAAGCTTGCCCTAAAAGATGAAAAAGAGTCTCCAACGGGATCATTCCTTCTATTTCTAATTCTCTAATATGAAATATTTTGCACAAGTTTCTAGTATTAGTCCAATCCAACAGAGACCGCGAGCCAACATGAAGCTGCTCTATTTGTATCTCAGGTTCATAACAAAATATCTGTTGATACTCTTCAAACGTACTAACGCTTAAATTAATGAACCTATTTAGTGGAAGCTCGGTCGACATACTTTTCGATGTGAACGACATTACAGCATGCTCTGTATCTTGAGTCGATTCGATAGCTGGTCTTACAAAAAGGATTTGATATGTTCCAATGCATACTAAAATTATCAAAGCTGACCATAAAATTATTCTTGGTGGGAATAGAAAGCTTTTGAAACACTTTAACGGGTTTTTACATAACAGTATGGGATGCCTTTGTGTCAGATTTTGACGGTTTCCAAGTTGATTATTGAATGGCAAAAGCTGGATTGCTGGTTCGTTAGGCAACTCCAGATTATCTTCATGAGACTTGAGCAGATCCATGAAAGCACTCAAACCCGCAGAGTCTCTGTTTGGCTGTTTAGAATTTGAGTCTTTGTTTAATATGAAATCGGAACCCTTAGAAGGCTCTGGTTGTGGATTGGTTTGAGATGGTACTAAAAACATGTTTATGTAAGACCAAAATAATAAAAATATATTTATAACAATACGCCTTCCTGTTTATATAATATAGTTTAGTGATTAATATATGTAAATGTACTTACAAGAACTAAACGATGCATCTGAATTATTCTGAATTTTTGCATTTGATTGCGCTGTTGGAACCTATTCCGTATAAAAATATAAAGAAGAATGGTTCACATTAACGTTTGTGTTTATCACCTTATTATAAAATAAAGAGAAATTCTCACATGTTGAATGAAGGTTTTCTCAAGATTATCTGCCAAATCACTTAGTTCTATTTTTCTAAATATTTCATTCAATCTGGATACAGTCGCTTCGCCTGCCATTCTGCAACGCCAGTCTTCAAATACTTTTATAAGAACTTCGTTGAAATCAATAGATCCAAATAAATTATCCATATCAGTCCTCAAATCGTTTGTATTATCAAGATATATCATTAATTCATAAATTTTATAGCGCAACAGCGTTGCGCCTTCACACTTTAAAATCACATCTACTACATATCCTATTTCGTAACCTAAAATATAAATGAGCTAATATAAATAACGGTTTCAACCGATAAATAAGTTTTCGTTAAGGAGAACGATAAAGCTTATCTTTTAAATTTATTACCTGGATCTCCAATTACGTCCTTAGGTTGAGTATCTTAAAAATAGCCAAAAATAAATCAAAACAATTTATTATAACGCTTTTAGACGCCTTTTGGAAAAATACTCGAATCAGGATAATGCTGATAATAAGTATTACGAATTTGTATTTCTTTCGACTTCACAAGCATGACTTTAATAAAATTAAGTACTAATGTTGAAACAAATGTTTAAATATTTTCATTGAAACTCAATACCTTTAATGTGTTGTTCTAGAGCCAAGCCCCCGGAATTTTGTTTTTCACAAAATTTACCTTCAATTATTTTTGCATGCCTGTGGAGACCGACTCGCCTAAGAACTACTGATAATTTGGCTACCGTACAATCCTCTGGACACCTTGCTTTCCAATCCGCAAGGACACTATATAATGCCTCTGGAGGTCCTAGCGTGCCAAGCCTCATTGAGGTAGCGTACTGACCATCATGAGGGAATTGTAGTCTCAACATTATTCCAAGCATGTCTTCATTTGAAATTTTGCCCCCTTCGGTGATAAGGCAATGTACTAGACTATATAATTTACAATCTGGTAATATAAACGGAAGACAAAAATCATTTTTTAGGAAAACAGTGTAATGAAATTTAACAGACAAAATTTGTTACCTTTACTTCCAATCTTGACACCCTCCATAATTTGGTATTTACTTGTAAAAAAACTTTAAACTAGCAATGACACTCGTATCTTAGAGTTATTGTAATTATGTGAACATTATGACTTAATCGAGTTCATTGAAACCCTTAATTAAAAATTCTGTTTTTGAATTTTACTATGCTGATGCTAAATGATAATATGGTCTAACCAGCGTTTGATGCCATCAAAAGCACAAAGCATCAATGTTTTTTGCTATGGAGAGGAGGAGAGGAGGATGCTGGATCAATTCACAAAAGTATCAATATTTACACTCACAATGATAACGATGAGTAAACAATTTCATATCGGCCATCCTTAAAACATTAAGCGTGCTTCTTTTTCCTCGAATATAACGTAAAGGGTATATCTATCATGTTTTATTATTAAAAGTCAAAATTTTTGGATAAAACAATCTTTTAACTTATTTTTGAGAGTACCGAAAGCAATTTGCGTGTATTATTCAGTAACTCCGTTAGTTTTCCTATTTTACGGAAATGTCGTAGCTAAGCTATACATGTAAGAGATTTAAGAGAAACAAGATTAAAGGAATAGTAAGTGTCGTCACAAAAGTAATGTGTCACAGACTGTTCCATATTTTGTGAAATCTTGGGGAAAACTGACCAAGATATTAGGATTACCGGATTTTAAAATCCAGCAAAATTTAAGAGAGCTACTCAACTAACGAATTAACAAAGTATCAACTACTTAACAACACTAACAGGATGGATAATTCCAGAGGTAGACCGGAGTTAAGTATTATGATTTATTTAACGTTCTTCAAGCATTCTAATTCATAATAATTGGTTGAAATTTTTTAAATACACTATATTGATGGCATGATTGTGAGTGCTTAAACTACATTGGGTTTTTTTATGATTTTTTTCAGTTGAATGTTTATTAGCACGCAAGGCAACTATTGGGAATGTTTGTCCGAGACACTGTGGTACGCTCACCGCACGTAACGTACGTTTTTCGGTTTTACAGCATACAACAGCATGACGGCGCTATTCTTTTGTCATGTATGACCTTTGAACTTGTGGAGAATTGGGCTTTTTAGTGATAAAACTGTCCAAGAGAGCTAAAATACGTTTATAGGGGCTTTCGAGGGCACCGATTTTGGTTTTGTCAGTTCCTTGTTTGGTTTTTGACATCTTTGCGTGCTTATTGAGAAACCAAAAACACTTCTTTTACTTTAGACAATTTAATGCTAACAGTAAATATCTGAGGGTTCACTAATGTAAGAGGAAAGAACGTAACCTCTTGTAATAACCTTCATGCTAGACAAAACGTTGCAGGAATTATGGCTGAATGCAAAGACTAAGTTTTCAAGTGCTAAAAGAAAGCAAAAAACCAATTACTATGACCAATTATCTAAAAGAATTAATAGCTACAACAATGTGTTACTCATGCATTCGCGAATTTTTTGTCCTGAATTTTCGCTCATAATTTATGCATACATTCTGAAAAACTTTGTTGTTTAGGTTTAGAGCAGAAATCTTGACAATGTGGAGTGATTGCACGTATAACAATCAAATCAATCAGAAAGACTAGCGAGTTGATTCAAAAGACTAGAATAATGCCATCAGGTACTTTTTGATGACATGTATTTTCAGAGTTTACCAAATCAAATTGCTGGCTATGTTTTATAAATTGCGAGTGTTTAATATCTGTTGAAAAGTACCGATTTGGAATAATGCGTATTTTACCAAGAAGTTATGAATTCTACTACATTTTGCAATAAAAATTATATATTATGCTTTTAAGTGAGAAGCCATCTCAAATGAATAAAAAGCATATTCAAATGCAATGGTAAAAGAATTAGTAAATATCTAAATCTGTAATCAGAAAATATGTTACGTAACGTACCTTTAGTTATATAATATTAAAACTTTATTTCAAATCAAGTCGAATGTTACCTTGTTCCTCAATTACTGTACAAAAAAATCATATATTTTTATGCAAGCAGAAAAAGAGCTCTAAGTAAGACATTCAAAACGATTGGCTAAGGCATTTGCGAAGTCATTCAATTCTGCTTCACTTAACACATTAATTAATTTTTCAATAGTCGCCTCTTCTGGTGCCCTTGACTTCCATTCAAGTAGAACGTCAGAAAGTGCCTCACAGGGTTGAAGTAATCCTATCAGCATCTTTTGTGGAATATCGTGCCTCATAATGTCTTCTGTTTTGAGCTTTATCATTACTTTAGCCAGTCCTGTTTTCAATCTTAACTGGTCTTTTACACCAAGCAATGTATTAATAACGTCATTTACACTGTAACCTAATGAAATAAAAAATAAATAAAAAATATTAGACTTTGATACAAAATGAATTGTCAGTGCAAATATTATGGGATCGTACCAGGTTCGCCAAGTCTTTTCTGCTTCATCATACCGTACACTGTACTGTGTTTTTCCTCCGTCACTTCCATTTGCGATTCGTCCATCTCTTTAAGGTTGATCTAGAAAAAAATCGCAATAAAAATTCGAGTGTGAATGTGAACATTAACATGTGTTTTAGTCTAACATTCAAATGATTGCATGATAAAATGCAAGCAAAAACAACTTTGACCTTTTCCGAATTACAAAATAATCACAAGCAATGTCTTACGCTAGATAAAGATTTTTTTGCGATTGTGGTTGCTTCAGTTCCTTATGCTTTCTCGATTTCGGTATCAAAACTGGTGAACTGATTTTGAGATTTTAAAGAAATTCTCAATCAATGGCTATTTGATAATATAAACAATTAATTTGAAATTAGAGTTATAAGTGACCTATAGATGACTTTTGTGGAAGCCAACCAAACAAAACGAGTGTTGGGACAGGGATTTTGGTTTACCGCAAACAATAAAAAAGGGCACATAAAAATGAAAAAATTTTAGAGTTAGAAAATTGAAAAATACTGAAAGGTAGGTTTGACAACTTACTTTTCGAGAAATCAGCGTGTGCCACCCCACAAGACTGATGCTCTGTACGTAGTCCTACACAGTTTTGACTCAAGTTAAGGAATGGAATGGAGAGGAAACTTAACTAGAATTTTCTATATTTTACCAACTTTAATTACACTTATATTTTAAGCGTATAAGCAATGGGACAGACAGAATCAGCAACATAAAAGAATCTACTACAAAATTGATGTCTATCTATTTCATGTCCTTTTCTTCACAATAGATTAAAGATGAATAGATCTGAATGACAAGAGTTCTTCCTTCTCTAAAGCTTACCTACTATTAAGCAGGCACGAAATAACGGACAAATTGAACAGCCAATTACCACACAGTAAACCCTTTCCAAACCGTGTAGAAATTTCTGTAGAAAATGAATGCAAATACCGATATCAACAGCATTAGAGCGTCACAATACATGCCATAAGAGATAGCCTGGGTGAACGTACTGATTAATGAACAACTGTAGTATTATGTCTAACGTTTTTTTATCTTTATAAAACAAGTACATTCGGAGCACGTAACTAGCGTAATCATAATAAACATTGAGAAATATCGTATCTGTTAGTTCACAACAGCGATTTTACATAAATAACAATTGATAAGCAAACCCCTTAGTTGAAACTACTTGAACCTTAAAAATTTATACGCATTGGTAGAGCGAAGTTTCGATTAATTTATTTTAAAGCTTATAAGAGCAGGCTTATGCACGTACACAAATAATCATTACCTGAATACATGCATCATATCAATCACACAGCATGGATCCAAGCGACACAAACAAACAAAGTACAAAAACAATACAATACTTGCATTTCACGACATCACCATTCTAATCTCGTATATTTACATCAAGCATCACAGATAATAGACGTATGAATATTTGCTAAAAAATATCGATCTAATACAGTGGAAAGTTGGTGAAGCTGTATGGCAATACAATGTGATTATTATGTTCCTCCTTTTGTACAATTCGATTTTTCAAAGCTGAATTGAAGATGAACTCATACAATAAGAAGTTTGTCATAAGCGTGAAAATATTTGATATCACTGAATTGTACAGAATGCATGACCAGTTCTTCAAAGAAACATGTATGAGTCATCAAATATATAAGTTTAAAAATTAGTCACCACAAAATTGCAAAATTATGTTTTCCTGATTTTCATTTCGATTCCAATACGATTTCAGTAACAACACTGGGAAGTGAAAGATAGAAAGATGGAATAATTTAGAAAGCGCATGCGTTTTTGGGCGAGAAAAGTAACAATACTCATTCGTAAAAATTCTGATGGCAAACTGTAGATTGATGTGGAATATGGGTGCGGAACTATCAATGATCATTTTCGATTGGGTGTACACTGAAACTTTGAAGAATTGCACCGGTAGATTCTGTTGCTCCACTTTTACCAAGTGGGAATTCTTTGAACTGCTAAACTTTGCAGGAATTTTTACCCACTTGCTTAGGACATTTCAGCTTAGTAAAATAAAACAGACAATTCAAACTTGTAGGAAGGATAATTGATGGGTAACAACCCCATCCGACATAATTGTTGATAGTTGAATACATCACACTAAAGCATTTTTTGCAAAAAAAAACTAACTTTCGAATGGTTTGGGTTCTGAAGTTCAAAGATTAAGAAATTTAATGAATACAGATTTACACACATTTATGTGTAATTAATGCAATGAGCAGTTATTATCATTGACCATATAACAACTTATAATATCTATATGTTCCAAAAACTATATCCCTGAAGAGAATTGTCTAGTTTTGTGGGTCTTATGTATACCAATCAAAGGGGGATCCTTCAAATTTGTACATGGTAGAAAGGGGAAAATGTCCAGGTAATTCATAGAATTCTAATTTCCAAGGTAAAGCAGTTCAGCAACCAACGAATCATCAGAAATACAACTACCACTAAAATTTGTAACCAAAAAGGATTCATGTTAATAATTTACAGCAACAGGGGTACATGAAAATCTGCCCAATCACGAAAATACTGCTAAGCCCAGTAGGTAATATTCTTATTTGTCTCAATTCTGCTACAAAATGAAGTAGAAATGCTAAAATTGTTAGGCATTAACAAAGAGTTAGTTTTTCCAAGAAGTATTTGAAGAAATACATTATACTTTAGCACATTGTATCTAGAAATTATTAACCGGGTATACTTTTTAGTTTGTGTTTGAGGGTTTATATAGATGTCCTACATTCTGTGACTTTGTCAGAGAACTTACCGATTCATGATATATGTATAAACACATTTATAACATTGCAAATTAGGCACATCAGATGCAACACGAAGTCAAAATATTTTTCAAAACATGCGTTAATCTTTGCAAAAAACTGAGCTATAAGTAACCAAATTGAATTTAAACTACATGATACCTTTAAAAAATAGTTATCCTTCAAATAATGAGTGCTTCAGCAAGAAGCAAACGATCGTTTACATATTGAAAGTAATATTGAGCATCATTTTTGGTCCGAGACCCCTTTTTTGCATAAAATTTGAAAACTATATATTTTTGTTCTATTATAGTAAGCAATAGTAAAAAACATCATTTTATCAAGATTTAGGGTTACAAACGTTACTGGGGCGGTGTTTTTACGAAAATAATAAAAAATCAGACTTTTGGGTATTTAAACCCTAAAATCAAGAAAAGTTTTCAAACAAACTTTCCATAAATTGGCATACAGGATCAGTTTGAATTGCTTAATCAGGCAATGTCATGAAATCATGAGTTTCTTAAAAATTGGAAATAGTAAAAACGTAATTTCTAAATTTTTTGCACAATTCCGAAAATATAAAAGGATTTGTACAAGCAAAATACGACAAAATTTTATATTTAAAAATGGTTCCAAAAAGTTAAAAAAGCGCTCTATCTAACGGTAAAAATCTCATGTCAAACGGTTGAGATTAGCCTTCAATAACGAAGAAAGAAAAGTTTTGTACACTATTTCTTTCTGAAATTTTTGATTCCTGGTCCTGTAACTTCATAATGTGAGAACTTTAAAAACCTCCAAATAGCATTTTAGAGAGCTGCTGAGTACGTTATTGTATGATAATGAAGGTTTTGATATGCAAGGTTACCCAACGCGTATGGCTGGTGAAATACAAACATACCCAGAAACGATCAAATCCACCCCCAAAAACTTTGAAGCCATATAACTTTCAATAGAAACCGAATTTTAAAAATTTGAGAGAGTAACATTTAGCAATTTTTTTAAGCTACAAAATAAGTACTTAGTTGTTCCAACACGTAAACTCTGCTTTCCACAATAACGACTTGAATGAGGCAAGGTTTAGGAAAACGAATTTCCCAAAAACGTAATATTAAATTAAATTCTGCTTCTACGCCAACCAAACGTAAAGTTGTGTCCCAATACGTGTTTAAACGTAACAAATATTGCGTAATAGCATCCAGTAACATAAGAAAAACGTAATTACATGCAAATTTTTCAAAAAATCTTATCATAATCAATTCTAATCGAGAAAGCAAAAAATTGCATAAAAAGGCGTATTTCTTGTCAGTTTGCATTATATTTGCACAATCATGTGAAAGTGCATGTCAAATGTTGGCCTGATCCTCAGCATCACACATCTCTGGTTCTCCTAAAATTAACCGATTTCAAAATTCTAAAAAGAAATAAATTAGTGATACTCTTAGGATTAGGTTGGCTCTGTAAGTACACATGTTATGGTAGAACGTACTCCAATTAAGATAATGAGGTTAGTAATTTAAAATATAATTTACAGTTAAGCTTTATTATAGCAATCTATTTCAACCTTTGTTAATTCCTTGCATTTCAGCTCCCTAGAACATACAAGCTGAGCTTACAAATTTTGTTACTTTTTACGTCTCGCAACAAAATCGAAACCAAATTTTTAAAGTGAAAACGATGATGAATTTAAAATATCATTGCTATTTTTGATTATTTGTTCTTCATAAAGATTTTGCTTTGCAGACTGACATTGGATTATTTTTTTATAACTATTTATTAACGGCTTCAAATATTTTAATTCCGGTGACATTAAAGTAGATTATAAATTGAATATGAGCTTCCACTGATAATCATTTGATCATGGAATATAATCTTTATTAGTTATGATAGATAAAGTCATCTTACTCAAACAAATTTACATTAAAAACAGAATAAGTTGGGTTATATAAAAACGCCATTAGCTTCTAGGCGTGACAATCTACTTTGGTATTCATATACTTTGGCTTGAGATCCCAGCACGTAATCGATACATGTACTTATTGCTATATAAGCGATTTGTATTTGCAAAAAAGTGGGATTGTCCAAGTAAGCATTAAGTATTCAATTAATTTGGTCAAAGCAATTACGAAGCAACCAGATATCGATCATCTTTACATCATGAGCTAAAAGATATCGATATTGTCTTAGACTAAAAACCTATTTGTAGTAGTATGTAGCTGGCAGTTGGAGGATAATGTTGTAATTGTTCTTTGCTTTTATCCCATATTAACTGACTGTATGTAGGGTATCCCTTTGGGGTTAAAATAAAGGCAAAAGTTTCAGCACCACACCATTTGGAATTTAGATTGAAAAATTATTATCAAACCAAACTGCAAATTGCAGAAATTCCTACCAGTTGTTTCCCAAAATTTACTCCTGAGTCTCGAAAGTTGGCATAGCACAGAATAAAGAAAAGTTCATAATCTCTTTCCTTGCGTCATCAAATTGACTTGGACACAACATAACATTCGACTGCTTAAACATCCGGGAACGTGCAAGAGGTAGCTATTTTTTATTTCATTCAAAATTTTAAGTCGAATTGTAATGCTTTTGCTTAAGAACAAGTCATGATTAATCGATTTAAACAAATTTGACATTGAACGCGGCTTGCATTGGGTCCAATTCATTTTTCGTCTCCCGTTAACGTAACGTGTTTGACGTTGTAATTTCCGAGTATTCTGCGCAAAATTTATAAATCACAAAACTACATCAATGTTTTTAGTATAGAACATTTAACCTGAAAAGACAAAGATGGAAAGGAAAAAAGGTTTATCTACTATGCAGGAAAACAAATAATGAACCATCCACAACCTATTTGTAATTGCATCCGATTTTTAAATTCTAGTAAAACATTCAGTACAAAATTTAAATGGCATAACGATATTCTTGTCCAATACTAAAAGAACAGATGACATGTCAGCATCTTAAAAAGCTCATTATTTTCATGCATCTATTTTTAAAACATGTCAATAGAGTATACGAGTACACAGAAATTTTCATGCGAGATATTTGAAATCTTATACGCTTCATACATATGTATTGAAAATAACCTATACCAAAAAACACATGTGAGCGTAAACCCATTCAGACAATCTTTTTACATTTTCTGTGAATGTTATGCCTTTAAAACACAGGAAATTAAATTATGGATTTTTATCGAAGCCAATGCCTGCAAATATTTTTTAAAGTAGCAATATGAGCATGAAGAATAGAGATGGTAATAATTACCCAAGACAAGATATCAAATATTCTATTAATTTGGTCGAAGCACATAAGAGTAATATCTGGCTGGCTGTAGGGCAATATTCCAAAATGCTTTCTCACTCATTTCTTCATCCTGTAAAGATAGGAAAGATAAGGTAAAACAATTTTTACCTGAACAAGTCGAAGTAACATAAGGCAACATGAATGGTTTCTCACGGTAATAACCACTAAGAATGGATTACTTGCTTGATATTATTCAATGCGCGTCATATCATCAGAATATCCTGAGTTTTAAAAAGCTAACCTCAGTTGAATTAAAATGTTTTGGAAGAATTAGAGTGTTATTGGAATGAAAGTAGTTATGATTTTAAAACTATAATCTTTGGAAGTTGAATCCAAAAACCACTACGTGAAAAGTAAAAGAATACCGATGTTGAATCATGCTGGTTATTTCTTAAGTCGTCTTTGTGAAGCTAATGCTTGGTTGATAGTCTCATAACGGCTTCTGCTGGCAAATTAACAGTACATACATATTTTACGAAGGAAATTTCCAAATAAATTTTTAAAACTTGTGAAATTTCTCTTATCACCGGATGTATATTGTGAAAAATTAGCGAAATAGTAAATAAATAGCCGACGAGAGTAAGATATTATTACAACTTCAAGTGAAATAGACTAAATCTGTTACAACAGATACACGAAAGATTAAATCGGCACTATTTAAAAACCGAAACTATTTTCAGCCAAAAAACTTTACATCAAATACAAAAGCTTAAAATAAACTATAATTTAGTTTTTGGCTTGGTAGCTCTAATTTGACACCAGAGCAAAAAAAGGTATTTGATCTTTTTAGTTCATTTATTTGATAACATATTTATAATTTACATTAACTTGCACAAAATACTCAAACAAACCTATTTCAAACCAAACTCAAATTTTCATTTTTTAAAGCACAAATTATACTTTAGAGTTGCAAATATTGATTCAAACTTAAAAAATCAATTGGAAATCGTAACAAATACTGTTTAAAAATGATATTTATAAAGTATTCAAACATTTCGGTTCTGGGAAAGACCAACAATTTGTGACTTCTTGCACCAATAGCAACAAAGTTTGAAATTAAGTGAAGCTAACCTAACAACTTGAACAAACAACGGTGATACTAAGAGTAGTCATCCGTTATATTCAAATACCCTTATTTGCCTTAGTGATATTACGGCATGTACCATGCACATTTAATATTCACAATAATAATATGCTTTGCAAGAAAATAGATAAAATAATTTTTTAAATGTAGCGTAATGTGTCAATTGCTTAAGCCCTTGCGTTGCACTTAAGCAGGAACAAAGGTTAGGACTAACTTGATTTGTCAAAAAGTTTCATAGTTTATCACTGTAAGCTGAATAATGAATATCCAAGCCTTACAATGGGTTCATACGGATAACGCACTCACCGATTTTAAAAATTCCGTTTCCATTGAGTAGAGCATAGTCGAAAACCTCTAAATATTAAATTTTACGTTGCACCTCTCAAGTGTTTTGGAGATATTTTAATTTTTGTCCTCCATTTACGGTAATGCTAAATCGGAAGCGCAGAAACCAGGGCTTGGTAAAAATAGCTGATGCGATGAAATTGCAAAGTAGCCTGAAATAACAGTTATAAAAGTGTGGATTTAAGAAACCATAGCAATTTTAAATGCCTTGACCGCCCATTATTCCTCAAATCTAGGAAGCACATTAAATTAATTAGCATAACTACAAAACTCACATTGCACTAATAATAAAATAAACACGCTGCTATCACAAAGTACTAGTAATTTGGTTGCCATAGAGACACACTGCAAGAGTAGAACGAATGAAGCTCAAAATAAAACAATTTAAGCAATTTAAGTTACAATTTATGCTATATAACATAATTGGCACTGGCAGAAAACCATAACTTGGAATTTCGTTCGATTTCGCTGTAAATCAGAATTTACACGTGGTTTGATATGCTGAATAAGAATAGAATTATGTGTAAGTTAAATGCACACAAGTAAAAATTTGTGGTGCAGCATACATGATTAATTTTTAAACTATAATTTTTAATCAGTGTTAATTACTTGTGAATTTTTTAAGTTTATATTCGTACTCAACATATCGAATAACGTCTAAATACTGGTTTTCAGCGAAATCGGATGATTTTCGAAATAATAGTCTTCCATCAATTATGTGCTATATAGCACAAGTATAAACTTTTCTACATTAAATTCCGATGTATTATTATTCGGCATATCAAGAAACGCCTAACTACTGATTTTCAGCGAAATCGGACGAAATTCACTGATATAGAATTCGTGCCATACTGGTAATTTATGCAGGTACTACCAAGCGCTGATTTGAATAATTTACAAAATTGACTGTAGATACAAAACGCTTGAGAGGTGCAACGTATAATTACATATTTAGAGGTTTTTGACTATGCTCTATTCAATGAAAAAGGAATTTTTAAAATCGGTGAGTGCGTTATCCGTATGAACCCATTGTTAGTTTACCCATGCTATATATTGAACATCATATGGTATACGCTATTCGTTTTGCAAAAAATCACATTTAATTTGGTGTATGTGACACCCAGTGGTAGCAAGAACATTTTCGGAAACTCTATACTCCAGATTTTTTAAACAATAAATCCGAGCTCAGAACCAAAAATTTCCCAAACCCCAAATAACAAAATTTGATGTGTTCAATGACTTGCATACTAAGATTGAAAATAAAACATTGGGTTAGCTTTGAAAATTTTGGATTTCTACAGCTCATAACAAACTAATTAGTAAAACTCTTCCCCCAGAAGTTGGAAGTGAAAAAATGATCAGAAATATTAAGTCCACTTCGATAAGTTTACAAAAATTGGATTATTATGTTATATTGTACATTTGGACCCCAAAATGTAATTTTTGTAATGATCATTAACATATAAATGAACATTATACATCTCAACAATTGCAATAGAAACTCAATTATCGTGGGTTAGATCAAACTGTAATTAGCTTCCAGGCGTTCGCGTTGGCTTAAACCTCCAGCACCAAACCCACACCTTTAGTCAATGCCATATAACCGAATAGGTTTAGTTATGTGGAAAGATTGAGATTTGTATTTATTCCCGGTTAAATATTAAAAATTCAATTATGCCTGCGAAAGTAATTACAAAGCAACAAGATATCGATCACCTTTACATCATGAGCTT
>JAQIXX010002416.1:0-24666 GCA_034700605.1 Willowsia nigromaculata | reverse complement strand
CAAAAACCATTTTTGTTAATAACAGCGCCACCTGGTGGGCAAAAAATGCGGGAAAACGTTTTGTATGAAAAATGTCAATGCAAGTTTTGAGGAGTACTAACGACCTACTTTTCAGTTCATTCTGAAAAACCCATTTTTTCGCTTTTTTGGCTGCTAGGTGGCGCCGTTTTTTGATGAAGCTGCAGTTAAAAATGGCTGATTTTTCATTACCTGTAATCTACGCATCAAATTACCCCTGTATGCGAATTTTGAGCAAAATCGGAGGACAAAAGTTTGTGACAGGATATTCTTCCCTTTATTAGTAGTGGACTTTACATGCAGATATTACAATTGCAACTCTACACTCTATGGGGTTTATGATTGACCATTTTTGATTTTCTTACCCAACGGATATCCATGTTCCATCGAGAAGAGGGAAAGTACTAAAACAAGAGTGAACTGAGTTTGTAAAAATGACATTGTTCAGCAATATCGTAAGATTAAGAACAAAATTCTTTTAAGGAATGATCCACCGCATCGGAGCAAGCACTATGCGTGACTGTTGGATTTTTGGAGATTCACTGCAGGTATATATAGTCACCTATATCTGATAAATCAAAGACAGGCGCAGGCGACGTGAAGATGGATGGTGGTAAGGTTGATCGATGTCGCCTTTGTGTCTCTCTTGGGTTCGACGAGATCGTCTAAAAAAAGGTGTTGAGGGGAACCTGAGAGACATAAGAGGTAAGAAGTTAATGCGCACGAAAGGGTAGTACACTAACTTTTGAAAATTTCAATGAATTTACGTAACCAATTTTTTTCTATTTACGCATGTATTTACAAGAACATCATTTTGCTGATCGTTAAATGCTTGTCATCAAACCATGTGTAAATAAGATTTATACAGCACTTTACCACGACAGGTCGGTTATTTGAAACTTTGTTTGCATCATTTGACAATTCGAATAACATGTAGCGACTGAATATTCTCTATGGACTGTGTTCAGACACACTGTTTAGTGAAATACATTACATCACATCATTTTCTGGAAAAACATCGCGAGCGTAAAGTTTAGATAATGTCAGATGTCATAGTTTCAACAAAATTAAAGGGGAGAATTAAATAAGGAAAAATGCGGACATAGAAATTTTTTCGACCACGAGACCGGCGGTCCCGACTTCACGAAGGATCTGAGGTAGACAACCAGGGATCGGGATTCCGATTTTTATTCAGGAGGGTTTTTGATTGGCCACCAGGGATTGGGGTCCCGTTTGATGTTAAGAATGGATTTTTTCGAATGTTACCAGAGATGAGAAGTCTGTGATGGCCAAGCATTTGTAATCATTGTAAGATCCCCATTAAAAAAAGCGTACCTTCCAATGTCAATTATTAGTAATCACGCAATGTCATTTGTAATTGTGGAACACTTTGGACTAAAAAAGGCAATTGTGCTTCCAATTGAGGCTATGCCCAATATTCCTAAGACTACAGCTTAAAATTCAATCAAATGGGGGATGATGAAGTCATTATTATATGAATACGGTTTAAGGACTTTTCTTCAAAGTGGCTTCCCTTTAGGGTCGTGTTCCCCCCGAGGCCTTTTCCCCCTTAGTGCTTTCCCCCTAGATTTTTTCACCCGAACCCATTTTCTCCCTAGGTTCCTTCCTCCCAAAGTCGTTTACCCCCTAGGTCCTTTCCCTTTAGGTCGTTTTCCCTAAGACCCTTTCTTTTACAGCTTACACTGTTTTACATTGTCCAATCTGCTATTTATCTCATTTAAAGAGTGAATTTTTAAAACCACACTTTATGTGCTGCTCTATACTCGTTCCAAAAACTGCTACATTCAAGAATTAAAGCTTTTACTCATACAAAATACGCATAGAATTCATGCGTACTCATGTAGCTTTCATATTCGTAGCTCCTTCAGTTATGCCGTGCTTAGTTTTTATATACAAATACAAAATTAGATAGATAAACAGATTCCACAATGTAAAACAGTATAAGCCCTAAAAGAAACTTTCAAAACGTGTTTCCAAATCTTTTTATAAGTAAAGATTTCTCGGAATACATGACACCAAGCGGAATGGTTTATAACACATTGGTTTGAAGGTTGGCAGTAAAGCGGAACATCAGGTGTACATTATTCTCCTAAGAGTAACAACTTAACACATTCAACCTACTTCAATATATGACTGGAACGCAAGATAACCAAGTGACAACACAAGAGATTAATTGTAGATGAAGAATCTATTGATAGGTGGCTTGTATATTTAAGGAAACATTATTACCTGGGTTTTTAAGAGGAAATATGACACCTCTGAACCAAGCAGTGGCGTTGCAATTTGATAATTCAAGAAGTTCCAAACTACCACATAGTTGTCAATATCTGCTAAGATTTGTAGACTTTGCAAAAAGGTGTGTAATTTGTTATAGTTTACCGAATTATAAATTGCTGTGGTTGCCAAGCAAGATTTAATTAATTTTTTATTTAAAAAGATTATCTATTCGCACGTTATACTATTTTAAAAGCTCTCCTTGATTTCATGACACATTCCATTTAGTATTTACTTAGATGGGATGGAATGATTGGGAAGTCAATTATATTTTACCTTCAGTCACAATTTTTTCTCCCAATGGGTCAGCATTTAGCATACGAAAATTAGCTTTGTCAACCAGAAAGTATGAAGATAAAATACAGATCATTCATTCAACTTAAATTTAAATAGTTGGTGCTAATCTGACTAGTAAATTAAGCACTTCATGATTCATTCAATGTTATACGATTTGCTGTTTTGTGGTTGATGCAAAGAATGTAAGCACAAAGTTTTTATCGTGAGTGCAAAGCCGAATCAGTGAATTTGATTAAACGTCTCAAAAACAATATAGCGACAACCTTCGAATATAGTTACAATCAATTTATTTTGAGCCAGGCTTAACTTCTGATTACATGGATTAATTCAAAACACTTGACCGCACAAAAAAAATTTAGCAGTCCACTGAAAGCCATTTATAATTGTTTTTATTTAAGGCAATGCCAGTAAACACAAATCCATACGTAGTTTACTAGGCTTGAAATAAATAAATTTTACTTCAAATGTGTAAGTTTAATACGGTACCTCGTATGTTTGGTTATTATGTCATCCTGGATGCTGTGATTTTTTGTTTTCCTTCGTCTATCAAATAAATTGTTAATTTATGAACAAGCGGCTATAAATATTCAGGAGTATGATTTTAAAAATATTTATTAAGCATGCATATATTTTTGGATCAGAAGTTTCGAAAAATTATTGTTAATATAAATCATTTGGGAAAAGTTGCAAAAAGTCAAGGAAATCTAATAGGATGTCTTACGTAGCATTGTTGATGTCTATAAGTATGGCCTTCTCACATTTTGTTTAGGATGTATAAGCTTTAAAGTTAGTTAAATTATAGATCATATTAATAGTAAACTCCTCTTATCAATTCATTAACAGCAAGATGTTAAATGTATACAAAATAATATTTTCGTAGTAATTGGATTTTGTCTGTTTTTCAAAGACGGCTATACCATAATAAAACGAAACTGGTCTCTGTGCCTTTAAAGACTTCCTCCAAAATTTAAGCATAAGCATACGAGAAATTCCGACTCGCTTTCTAATGCTAATTTCTGCAGCTCTCCTACCTTGCCATTGGTAACTTAAGATAGTTTTGCTATATTCGTGGCATTTCGTTGCTAAGGGAACACTTTGAAATATTACCATATACACCACCCCCCCTATCAAAACGAATATTATGTATAGTCCTAATGGCAAAACGCTAAAGCATCTGGTTGCGAGTACATTACAAACTAAGGCAATCAGGAGTCCTGCAGACATTAAAACACCAGCTACGTAACGCACAATGTACGCACCAATTTGCACATTACATTGAATTTCTCGATACTTCTGCATTGACGTGCATCCTGGGGGTAGTTTTTTAACTCCCTGTAGACAAGACATATACAGATTAAAAATTGACATTGCAAGGACCAAAATAACAGCATATGTTCGGGTTGCCTCTAATGTACACCATTGCATGAGTGTATATCTAATTGTTAGGGCAACTATTCCCGATGTCCTGATACCCAAAGCTTTGAAAACTGGATACCACGGGTCAATTCTGTAATACATGAGCCCGGGCGTCAATAAAATCCCTGTGAAAATTAAACTGATGACCAATCCATTCATGAGTATACCCATCATATCAGAAGTCTGGTTTTGTTTTAGAAATTTCAGAAATTCTGTTGAAGCACAAGAGATTTATTAACTTAATAACTTAACATTTAAATACATTTTGCAAGAAAGTTTGCCATTAAGTAGTACATACCTCGTATTATCAAATGGGCCTGTGAGTAGCATTTGTCAATGTGTCTGGCTAGAGACGCATTGGCCCCTATTGAATCCTTCTCTAATTTGAACAAGTTTAGTAATGTTGTGGGAACGTCTTTAATGTAAACATGTATAATTAAATTCAAATTGATTACAAGAACCATAAACAGTGCAAGTGCTAGATTGGTCAAAAGCGTATCAAGGGTTAGTGATCTGCGATCGTAAATGAATCTAAGTATCACAGTGGTATAGCTAGTGAGAGTCAGAGATAGGATGAGAAACGATAAATAAAATGGAATTAGCTTCTTTTTATCCTGCTCAATAAAAACTGTTTCGTTTTCAGAGTCGATATAAAATATGTAACGGTAGAGAAGTTTTTGGTAAACAGATCTTGTGAGTTGACATGCCTTCCACATAAGAGGTGTAGCCATTGCTAAACTCAATTACAAAATACTTGCCTGCTTAAATGGTCAGAGATTTTGGAGCAGTTTAGCAAAGTTCCTACTGCCTGGATTGAAATTAAAACATGACCTTCTTTTCCACCGAATTTGTTTAACTGTTCAAGTAGACATTGGTATGTTAAAATAAACTATTGATTACACCTAAAAATACAGCATTAAGCAATTGTGCTTAAGCTCTGAGTGCCCACGCAATAATTTTGTACAAAATAGGCGGACAAGCCTTCCACATGGGAAGTAAAGTCATTGCCTAAATTCTTCTAAAATTCCGTTGAATCCAAAGTAAAATAAAACTAAAACTGCCCACCTAAATGATTCGGAATTTAAATAAACTCCTTTCGATGTGCCCCTAAATATGGTGGTTGACATTCAACCTGAACTTCAAATAGATCAGTGTTACCCATTTCTTCTTGTGATTTCAATTTTGAAATAATACTATTGATCATATTTCTAAAAATGGAAAAAATTGTATTTTTGTATCCACTTTTGAATATCCTAAAATAAAAAACTTACAAACCTTGCTATATTTTTGTACAAAATTTTTTTTACAAAATATTTGGCTTCGCTGGTTTAAAAATACTTTATTGCTGGGGTAAAATGAATAGTTATATTGCCAAGTGAACTGAATAGGTGAGCAGAAAGCTTTTATTGTAATGTAGATATAAAAAAATTTCTTTAGACCGTTAATTCAAGGAGTATCATTTGTTGAGCAATTAGTATTAGTTAAAAAACGCAACCAATAAATATCCTTGATGCTGGTATAGTTTTGTCCCAAATGGCTGATAAACGATAGTGTATGCTATAGGTGGGTGTCATGAACTGGGGTGGTTAGGTCGTCGCATATTAATTCTGTTGCCTCATTTGCATCTCAAGGTCTCTATTTTTCGGAGGGCAGATAACTTAATGGCAAGATTGTGGAAAGGCAGAGTCCCAAAAGTACTATTTTTAATCACTAAAATGTACTCAGCGTGAGCTCACTAGTGAGCGTTCAGTGCTACAATTACCTCACAAGAAACCAACCAATAGAAGTAGTGTTTAAACTAACTGAAATGAACGTAGACATTATGTATTGATTGTAAAGAAATAATAATAAAAAGACAAATCCAGCACCACCCAGGGAAACTTCACAATAAACTGTAATCGACTTTCAAAACTTAATCGGAGAAAAAAATACTTCATTGCACTACAGAATTCAACTATTCGATTAGAGCACAGCTAAAAAATTTTTTTGAGCAAACCCATAATGACATTTGGTGAATATAGCTCAAGTTTAAATTTACACTAGAGAGAGGCAAAAAAATATACTCACATGGAAAACTCTTCAGGCATTAGTTTTGTCCAGGGTTCCAATTATTCGGGAAATGGATCAGGGGAGGGGTCACCGAAATGAATACAGCATGTTATGCCAGAATCCATTAATTAGAACTCTACTCTTAGCTAATACCTGGAGAGTTTCCCTGGCAACTACAATTTTTCCTATACAAAAATTCATTTGTGTATAGGAAATCTTTCTTTACCTATCCCGAGAGTATAGATCTTCTTAAGTTTAAGTGCATGGTAAATGCAATAGCTTATGCTACTGTACACATGATATTTCCAATAAAACCAGCTTTTAGGGTAGATTTCGATATCAAACAAATGTTTGATTATAAATACAACCAATTTATTTTGTGTTGCCCTTTTCGAATTTCAGCCTTAGTTAAGGTTCAAGAACGCATTGTATGTATATTTGGTTTATTCACTTATGTAACCGGCGTGACAGGTTCAATTCTACATTGATTGCAATCGAAAACACTTGATTGCATACATTTAACTACATTTTTTACTAAAAGTTGGGTTTTTGTACATGTTTGTAAACAATATATGTTAAGATCGTTTCCAAAGTTGATGTTGTTAGGGATGCAAGCTCATGTACAAAGTTGGAGGACCCAAGCATGCCTTTCTTATGAGGCGAACTGATGAAATCTTTGCTACAAATGTTTCTCTATTGTCGATTAACGATTTCCATTTGGAGTCATTCTTCTTTGAACAGTTTGAAGAATTTCATGCATTTTGTGTACACTGTAAACATTTCACCCTTTATTACGATTTGGCAAGCCGTTATGTTTGGAAAAAACGTTGCATGTTTCAGTCATAAACCTGTTGTCTTTGCCTTCCGGTGAAAGTTTGGTAACATTTGTCAAGAACGATACAAATCAGACAGATTCCCTTTGTAGGATAGCATTAAGTTTAATTGTAAAGGAAAATTCGGAGGTGCTCGAGAATTGGCTCTTTTCTATCCATGACTGCCCAAACATTTTAGAATAGCAGCAAAGGTGAAATGCAGGTGGCAGCATGAATATGTGTGTTAAAATTGTACATGTTCTTGTCAGTCACGCGAATGGATTAAAAACGTCAGGAATTTTGAGTTATTGGATAAGATTTTATGGAACAGCCAGCTTGAGTTCAAGCTTGAATGAAAGTCAGTTCTTTGAAAATCCACAACGAAAGGAAACTTGCTGGTGTTACATGAATTTTCCTGGCTGGGTTAGCATTCGCGACTTTCCATTTTTAATAGAGTTCCACATGCAGCGTTGCAGGAAATGAGTTTATTTATTAAATGAATGCATTCATGTATTTAAAATTACTATCTAACGAGGGAAACTCTCGTCGTTTTCGGCACGGAACGCCTTCATGCTTTGCAGAAATAATTTGGAATGCTTCGTGGCATATATGCTGTTTTAGATGGTCCTTGCATTCAAAATTATCATCCTAAGTAATTTTAGAATAGAAAACCGTTTTTTCACCTTATTTCCCAGGGTAACGACTCTTATTTTACGGCCTTGGGCTCTTAGAGCTTAAAAGTAGCCAATTGGCGACGATTGCGGAATATAATGATAGTAAACGCCAAAAAAAATTATGAAAGGATTCAATAGGATCATTTATTAATAAAATCGTTTATACAGGAAAATTTTGTAGCTGGTTCTTTGGTATTTCTATAATATCTTTAAAGTAAAGCCCATAACAACATTGTTAGATGCACTGACGCCACTTTTCAGACAATCAACTACAAAAAGTTTCTGCTCTGCCTTTTCTGTTAATTCTCTTGTTACGTTTATGATCGTCCTCAGAATTTTTTTCACCATTTAAAATGTATTCTGGGAACCAGTGCTAGAAGTTAAACATTGCCATCGGCTTTTCTCCTTTTTCAATGCTTCGCTGCATACATTTCTGTCTCAAAGGAGGGGTTTACAATACAAGTATGTAATGTTTTAAGTGAATACTTACTCTATTTGAGTCATTTTTCCATTTGCATTTTTATCTTAGTGTTTATCGCCCCAATCTTCGTCGTCACCAATTAACTGTTTTTCAGCTCCAAGAGCACACAGCGGTAAATTAAAAGCCGCCAACCTTAGAATAAGGTGACGAAAAGGGATAATATGCCATTTTGGAATCCAGTGGTCAAAATGTTTTTAATGGTAATTAAAATGGGATTTCTATGGTGCCCAGTGTTTCCAAAAATTTTTGGATTTAAAAAACCTTTGCATGAAAATGTAACAAAAACGTGGTTTGACATCATTTTCAGTTTTTGGTCACAAATTGGTTATGTATGACCGGCAGTACACTGACAGATTCTACAAATTAGCTTACAGTTTACAGTTTTGAACAAAACGCAGATTGTTAAACAGTAAATGCATTTACTAATTTATCTAGATGTAATGGAATATGCAAGATGTCCGTCTCATTGCATTAAGTAAATGTATCCAAGAATTATTCAAAAGACATAGTTTTACCTCGCCAAGTCTGGAAGTTCAACTCAATGAACACCTGGTAAGGTTCTCCTTTAAGATACTTGCACAAACCAATATTTTTTTCGTATCGGATACACAATATGTTGGGCCCATCCCACAATGGAGAAAGATGGAAAAGACTCACCAAACCCTCCATGTAGAAGGGCCCTCACTGTTAGAAAAAAAGTTAATTAAAAATATACGTTTACAAGCACGTTCGTGGTTCGTGCCCTCTTTTTTGTAGAAAATTGAATTGTATAACTAAACTTTCTGTAAAATCAAAAGCGCTCTCCAGTTTACTATACAAAAATAGAGTATTGGATGTGGTCAGGCTCCTTAACTTAATAAATTACACTTTTCGAGCGACAAAAAGCAAACTACTATGAAAACCCAAAAGATACTGCGAAGCAGTAAAAGCTATTTCCTCCAATTTGCTGGATACAAAATTTAAACCATTTTAGCCAAAATACTGTATAAATGTCTTCAGAAAACTGACAAAAGTAAACGGGAAAGCCTTAAAATACTCTGAGTAACTTTATTGAAGCCATAATTTTTAACACCTAATTGGCATATTTCATGAAATTTTAAAATCGCTATTTGCTGAGTAATATTTGCGTTTGTTTTGAACCAGTATTTGCAATGTAGACCAATCTAGAAATATTATTTGTCCATGCAGTTCTGAAATTCTGACCGGTGTTTCCAAAACGATTTTGATTGTATATAGTCATTCTTCGTCTCCAATAGAAAATGTTTCTCACATATAAATACATAACAAGCTTCTAAACTCATAAAATACCACTATAATTATTCGAGGATTAGAGGCAACTTTCTTAGTTTGTTTGCAGTAGTTTATAAAAAAATATTTATGTACTCTTTAAATATTAGAGCATATATAAAAATTCTTTTTTTAAATGGAAGTTGCTATTGGGCCGTCCCTTTTCAAACTTCTCCAGGCTCATTTTTGGTCAGGATGGGCACTGATTACATATTATATTGAAGCTGAACGGAGCATAACGTTGCAATTAATAACTGAAAGCATTCACTAACGACATCATGAATTATAAATAAAATGAATATTTTTACTTTACCAGAGATCACTCAAGTGTCAATTTTTCAACGAAAGTGTAAGTACATAACGCAGAAAGTTGTATGAATTCCAAATTTGAAAAACTTTTCATTTCAGTTTCTTTGTGTGACAAAATTGGTACGGAATTCAGTTTTAATAAGAGAATTTCCTGTGCGTAGTTGGTAATCTAGTCGTCAAGAGTATAATATAAAAAATATTTAATGTGTTCTTAGAGAAGTACATGTATAGCATCTAGTAAAGGTAGGCGGTAGTCGACCCCCTACAATGAATGCTATGTATGACTTAGATCTGAGTTGATATTATGTGACAAAGTCAGAAGGAAATAAACCTTTTAGCTGAAAACACGCATTGTTCCTCATCTTCAGCCACTTCAGGAGTTATCCGATTCGCACAGACAAGGCTTGCTTCGTATTGCATTTCTCACTACATAGCGTCGCTTATAGGGTAGACATGATTTGTTACAATTCGTTAGTTTTCAATTTAAACCATGAACCAGCATTGAATCCCAAAATCTAAACCATGAACCAACATTCCCAAAGTCGAAAGCGTGAACCTGCAGTCAGTCCTCAGAATCTAAACAAGGAACCAGCATTGCCTCCTGAGAATCTAAGTCACGAAACTGCAAAAATTGACTTATGAGATACTTGCCTGAACGTTGAATGATCAAATATGGAATAATTATTGACATGATATCTTAACTGCCCCCTGATTATCATATTCTAAGCTTGATGTTTTAAAACTGCCAATTTAAAATTGTTGTGAATTCTCTGAAAAAGAATTGCATTTCCTTCAATTTTGCATTATATATGCCAACAATATCAACTTTATAAGATGCCCCAAAATGCAGTCTCATGGTTTAGATTCTTAGGAGGCAATGCAGGTTCATTGTCTAGATTCTGGGTACTGAATTCTGGTTCACGCTTTAGATTTTGGGATTCAATGCTAGTTCATGGTTCAAATCGAATACTAACGAATTGTTATTTGTAAAGAGGTATGATTACTGCTAGTCATGACAAGTAGGTTTTGATCTGGACGGGTAAAAGCGTATTTATCGTTTAATGGACCCATCCTTGGCGAATTTCCTAAAGTTTTAACTGGGGAGCAGGTAAAAGCAGATTTAAATGAATGCATAGAGAAAGTGCCAAAATATCTATCATAAAAATGCATGTGTTAAATTTTTGATACCAATATTGCCGCATAAAACCCACCCACCATTTTAAGCATGTTAAATCATGCCCACTTACTGCCACCCGGAACTGCTTCGGTTGAAATACTGCACAATCGTAAACTAGACACAACAAAATTTGTTACGGAAGTTTGTTTGTTATCTTTGTTATAAAAACGCTCTTTATTATACAGGATACAACGTTAGGCAAGATTAATAATGAAACTAGCATCCTTCAACAAAACATGTTATGGTTGGCATATTGCATAATTCGTATTTGGAACAGACGTGCTCTAATTCTAATATTTTCACATCAAACGCATGCATCTCAGGAAGATCACTTAGTTGGGATTTGCTTTTGAGTGAGGACAGACGGGGCCAGCGGATAACGTAGAAGCCTTAAGATATACAATTGATCTTGGCCAGTATCAACTATTGTAAAACAAAGTGACTAAAGAACCACTTAAAAACTCTCAACCACTTATTTTCAATTATCTACTTGTTGTTTGTTTTTATTGTTTAAGTACACAATTCTACTGGATTTTATTATTCAATGGTAAGTTTACAAGTTTCCTATTGTGAACAAATTTTTAGCAGTTGATTCTAATTGTTTTTGCAACTTCGTGCAGAATTCGGCTAGCATTCCAAGAGATTTGGGGGAAAGGACTTGGATTACTGATGGTAAGATTAATTTCAACCAAAACTGAATCCCGAACGGCGAGAGTGATAAATCTATTACTTTTGTTATGCGGTACAATTTCAAAAAGGTTTTGGTACATTCATCTCATGGAGTGAATATGCGGGTTTCCGGATAATATTTTCCCTCATCATTCTTACATCTCTTCCGATTTTTATGTGTGCGTGTTGTTCTATAAGATGGGCAGCAGATGAGGCAAACGCCCAATCTATACTTGTAGAAAATTCAATCGAAAGTGAAACAAATAATGGTGTGAGTGCAAATATTAAAATATACAATTCATGTTTAGCGATTCCCCTATTACATTAAAAGTATGACTACTAATGAAACCCTTAGAAATAACCTCTGCAAGTTCTTGTGTTTTTGTAATTGGCAGGAAATGGCAGTAATAATCCCGTTAGAACAGGAGTGCGAAGAGCATTTTGTTTGAAATATTTTACTCTAAAAGATGGATGAGGATTTATCAGCGACATGAATATGATGCAAAATATCATCACAAGCAAATTCTCCTAAAAATCATATCATACATCTGTTGGTTCCCTTATAATAATCTTCGGTTTCGTGTTCTTTAAAAGTTGTCATGTTTTCAATAGCAAAATTGCAGAGTTAAATGAAATTTAAAATATAATGTAATACAGTTGAAGCAAAATTATGTATAAAATAAAGAAAGTGGCATAGCAATGATGTTTAAACGCTATTTGTTTCAATAATAATTTTCCAAGACCCATTTTAATGAAATGATGGCACGTAAATTCTTGGACTTCTACTTAAACCTAATCAAATTCCGGTATTCCTTATTAGAATTAATTATTAATGCAGTCACTATTTTACAACTGCAGCAAAAAGTTTTTTTGTGACCTTCTTGCAACAACCTTTTGGTATACTTAACTCATTACCCGTTCTGCTCTATTTGGAGTTTCAGAACAATTTTTTGGGGTAAATAAAATTCTACTTACAATGTATGATTTCCAAGAGTTAGTTGGGTCACGACTTCTTATTAGTCGTTTCGGACACGCTTATTTCAAATATGATACCCGTTTCTTGTAAGACTCCGTCGAACTGATTTTAAAAATGATATAGAGATGCAATCGGTGGAAATAACACGCTCCCGGGCAGATCCTTCAGTGAGCTTCTGCGCAATACATTACACAATACTCATTTGCCCACTTGCGTATCGCATGCTGCAACCGAATCTATTATCCACCGAATAACTTACTTTCGGCCAACTTGTTACCCAAATTTTCACTGATTTCACAATCACGCTAAACTACAATGTTTTCAGAAATTACAATAGCACATTTTGAATCATTAAAACACACAATACAGTATTCATCAGGTTTTGTACGTGTAATGACTATGACGACCAACCCGTATTGGTTTTGTGAAACTTTTACGCAATTTTGCAGTTTACGCACGCCTTCAACTCACAATTAAGTCAGTCAGTCTTGTCAATTTCAAATTCATTTTCTGGCAATAGAGTGTATCTTAAACGGATTTATTATTGAAAATCAGTGTGTCCGAATTAGTCAAATTTTACTAATTGGAAGTCTTGACTCGACTAACACTTGGAGATCGAACCTAGCTCTAGGGACTACTGTTATGTTTTATGATATGGTAAACAATATGTACGTACTGATGTTGAGCAGCACTTCAAATAAAAATGAATATAATCTAATCGAGGTACTCTCCTGCATTTACTAGTCTCACTAACAAAATCCTGTAAAGCCAAAAAGCTTTCCAGCATCAAAATGAATGGTAGAATGAATCAAAAAATTTCAGACAAAATTTAATTTTAAATATTTCGACGAATATGTTTTTGGCAATGTAGTAGTACTACAGGATCAGGAGAGAATATAAAATTTATGTTTATTAAGAGTCGTCGAAAATAGTGCTTGAGATTTGCATCATACATATTTCTAAAACCAGGGTGGGGGAATTCATATGGTTATGTGGAAATACGGACAAAAAACTAATTTAAAAAAAATTGACATGTGCGTAACATAGTTTTTGAAGGATTGTAATATTTAATTCGAAATTTTTAAGAATTTGCATCATGTAGTTCAAAATAACAGTCAAGAAAAAAGGTGGAACGATTTGCAACAGTGCATCATTTTTACAACACTTTCATTTTTTATTTGAAATGTTTTAATTCAATTAGAAAATTCAATTTTAATAGTAAAAGCAGATGTCGATAGGTTTTGTGGTATGCTGACATAAACTCGTGTTTTATTATGATTAAAGTAGTAACTCAATTCAATTTCATGTAATCAGTATCAATATTTTGGAAATATGAGAGTATATTTATAAAAAAAATTTCAATGATAAGTGCTGTTAGAAATTTCCAATTGCATAACAAATTTTCTTTCAGTAGATAGCTATCATGAAGCTTCAATACCAAATGTTTTTGCTCACATCTGAATGTTATGTTATTCAAGAATACTATTGCACATACATTTTCTGCAATTTTCATTGTCATTACTCTAAATAACTGTACATTTACGTCGTATTTAATAAAGTACTCTTGTGACATAACACTTGGATTTGAAAGAGTGAAATGTTTAGTAGAAACTTAAGCTACAAGTGCAAATGATATTTTGACCAGTCACAAAAAAATGGATTGTAAATACAATTGTGTTAACATTTATAATATGAAGTAGTTTTATAGTAATCACTTTTCCTGCTCCTGCTGTCAACGCTAATATTGATCCATTTTGCTATCTAGTAACGCGGCTGTTAAATGTTATGTGATTACAAAGATTGATCCGATTTGGATTGATGAGTATATTTGGATTACTTTAGTGGCCCCCCTAATACGCGCCACCTCATCTAGTAGACGCCCCATCTAAATTTGTTTCTCGAAAACTATCGCGTATACAGCATTGCATATTTGCGCATGTAAGTGAATATACAATACATTATTTGACCGCGTTGCCTTAGACGTGATTTTAAACGCTCTGCGTACATAATGTTTCATATAGATCATAGTTTTTATTATATAAGTATTCATTGTAATAAAAATATTTTAAAGAGACTTTGAATAAAAACTCGTCGAATGTAAATGGACGCCCCTCTCTACCAATAGACGCCCAGGCGTCTATGACCTAAAAAATTGGCGGAGTAAATAGACGAATAACCGGGGCGTCGAATTGGGATATTACGGGTACCTAAGTACTGCTGTTTTTTAAATCAATAAAATTGTTTGCATTTAAATACGCGCAATTTGCTTTGTTGCTTCAAAAGTATGGTACCGTGCAACTTTATACAATTTCCGAAACGCGGAGTTTAATTCATTTATAGCTTAGAGTTTTTTATTTTCAATAACCATGATTTCTGAAAGTGCATTTAAATTACATAAAAAATTTCACTTTCTAAATAAACTGGAGGAATTTAGTTGATATGTGGAAATCATAATGAATAGCGAATGGTTTTCACTATTAGAAATTATGTCTTTAAATTGTGTCTTTTTTAGTACGTTGTCTATTCATAAGCACATGATTGCATATTTCACTCAAGGCATTTTATCATGTCACATCTTAAGCGGAAAATGTGGTAAATGATGACAATTCTTTCAAACCTGGATGTAATGTGGAACATTTTGCTTTAGTATAATATTTCTTAGATCCGGAATCCCAACTAACGACATATGTATTCTAGTTCTGTTTTTTTGATTTCGTTCTGTTGTCACAAAAAAATTGGAAACCAATTAAAACCCTTATAATCAAGTTATACATGTCTTCAAAAGGTAGATTTCTAAGTTATTAAAAATTCATTTATTTACATTCTGATTGAAAAATAAGCAAAGACAACTCGAAATATTTCCGATTAAAAACCAATCAAAATCTAAAATACAACAGCACTGTAAGTTCTTTACATTCAGTATCACAAACTGTATTGCCACGATTAACTCGTAGAATAAAACAATCAAAACACCTACCCTCCATGAAGCAAATCAAACAGCTTTGCAACTAATATCGCGTTTTAAGATTTGTTGTAGTTACATGTCCATGTCCATTAGCCTAATTCAGCTTCGTCGAATATTTTGCGTAATTGTTATTTTGCGTCACCGATATTTTGCAAAAACATAATTCCTCTAAATCATTTGTCAGTAATTTGGCCCATTTTTGTATTTAGGTAATGCTCTCTAGAGAATTTCTTACTAAATATTTTTTGTCAAATTTGTTTTTAGTTTATAAAGTGATATTCCTAATAACTAATATCTCTTTGTCAACAGCAAAACTTTGAAAATTACAAATAGTTGTGAACTCATGACCAAAACATGGGGAGTGTCTATACAAATTAGGGTAAAGAGTCATTTGTAATTCTAATACTGCATGCATGGCGTCGCGTTCATATTCTTGAGTGACAGAAGTTTTATAGTTTAAAATACTATCATTGTGTTTTTATTTGCTTCTTATTTGGGGATTCCTGTTGACAAGCTTTACGTAAAACAACATAGTTAAAATCTGCACACTCCGTTTAAAGTGTTTCCTGAATTTGTGTTTGTAATTATTTTTATTTGGTTGGACATTTTAGTATAGAAACGAAAATGAATAATACTTTACTTCATGTTGTATTTATGTTTTATGCAAAATAAGGAAGAGATATCAATCATTTTCGGGAAAACGAACATTTATCCAATATACTATTTTGTGTCATATATTACGTAAATTTCTGAAAAAGGATTATTGCAAAATGATAACACAAGCCCACATTTTATGTATTCAGGCAAACCAGTTTTTCTTTTCGTTCATGTATCCCTTTCCATATTTCTGGAACAATGACTTCAGCTCAATTAAATGTCGCTCCAATATAAAAATATCACTCAGGCTTACAGAAATCATTTTGCTTAGTGCCAGTGTACTAGCATCATTTGCAGCAGCGTTCAACGTCGTTTATTTCGGATGTATTTTAAAGCCCAAAAACTTCTCCAGAGTTCATTTATTTGCAAATGTTTTCAATTTGATTGGCATAACAAGTGTAATAAACCATACCAAAATTTTCAAAAATTTTTCGGAAACTTCTCTTGCTTCGATAGAACATATTCTAAAGCTTGAAAAGTGTATCCATTTAAAACTAATTTCAAAACCATATTCAAATACGGTTACGAATATTCCCAGAACTACAGCTACCGGAAGTCTCCTGCCGACAACATTCCTGTTGGCCCCTATCGGTGGATTCGTTGTGACTACTGCTGGAGTTATTTTAGGATATGACTATTACATTTTCATATTTAATCTTTTTCTTCCGGATCCAATGTATCAGTCAACAAATATAATTATCTGTGCATTTTTTATCCGACTTTTACTGGTTTACTTTGGATCTATCGATATATGGAGAAGTGGACTGGAGATGGTTTTCATTTTCGTGACATACATAGAAAGTTGCGTGAACATACTTGTAATGCTGTGTAAGGTATTTCATGGATTACACAGAAGAAGCCAAGTTATTCATCAAATCGCCCATCGAGTAGTTCAGCTTCTTGTCTACTTTGGACTACTTGCAATGTTTTGGGCGGAAGTTGTCATTATTTGTATGGTGGTTAAAGAGTCGGGGGAAATAAACGTTTTTATTTATATACCATTTGTTATGGGAATGGTAATCTGCACCATGTTTAATATTGTCATTTTGCAATCTCTCAAAAGGATTTACAGTATATCAAGATATTCAATTCTTACAGAAAGGTTTTCCTTTGGATACATAAAGACTAAACAAATTTTTATTCAATGTAAAATGGCTAAGTCCTTACAACTACATTGTTGGCAGTACGGCCCTTTAGTAAAAATTGATAAACACTTTGTGATGGGTTATTTAGATTTGATTTTGAACAGAATTTGTGATTTGCTAATTATGTTTCACTTTTGAATACATTTTGGATCCCAAAGATTGAACCACACCGAATATACCAGAAATATCAGCAAACATTGATAAAAATTATAAACAGGACATAGCACTTTAGCTCCATAATTTTTTTCATATTCGAATACCTGTATTCCATGTGTAACTTGGATTTGTACAAAAAATTGAACTGTAGAAATAATACCTAGTCAGTAGCAAATTTCTTTGGCAAAAATGAAAATCAACAAATAAAACTTTTGAATTTTATGTATTTGGGGGCACAAATTATTCTCATTTGTTTATCATTAAACAAATTATGCGGTTTAATACATATTTGCTTAAATATGTATTTCAGTTTTGTCTTGCAAATTTTTTCTCCCAATTTTGTTCTAAATGACTTGCCTTCATAACGTACTGTTTAAGTATAAGTCATTAAAA
Organism: Willowsia nigromaculata; assembly: GCA_034700605.1. Classification (NCBI taxonomy): domain Eukaryota; kingdom Metazoa; phylum Arthropoda; class Collembola; order Entomobryomorpha; family Entomobryidae; genus Willowsia; species Willowsia nigromaculata. Next base: position 6,890 of record JAQIXX010002416.1, on the reverse strand, counting down.
TTAAAATTTATCAAGATTTCTAGAATCCGACTAATCACTCGATGCCAAAATACAAGGAAAAACTACGATTTATATGAACCCATTATTACCCCTTATATTAGAAATATATTTTCCAAGGATTATTTGCAGCTATTTGCAATCCATGCAGTAGCGTAACAACATACTGGGCACGCCCGACTAGGAAAACGTGTGCCTCACAATAAGCTGAGTGTCAAGTGGGCAATAAATTGCTTGGTAAATAGCTATATTGAATACTAACAAAATAGGATATGTGTAATCGAAATAATCTTGAATTCGTAGAAATAATATTAAAATTCTAGATGTCTACTTTTATGACTTGCACTAGAGTAGTTTAAGCATAGCGAGAGCAGTGAAAAATGAATTTGAATCCAGGTATTTTTATATAATGTTCATACCTCTTCTCAGAAGTAGCTTGTTTTACAAAGCATAAGACATAATACGAGTAATTGGCGCGACTACAAAAAGAGGGACGGCTTTATTGATAACGATATAAATTTTATTAAATTTTCTTAATTTTGCGTTTTTAAACTGCTTTTACTGATTTTAAATTACCATTAAGCATAAATTTGCAAAATTTTGAATAAATACTATTTAATTAAAACAAACCTAACAATAGAAGTAAATTTAAATGAGCAAATATTTTTATTACACTGTCATTACTGCAGGATCTAGTTATGTCTATCGCAGCCAACGTACGAGCAACCGGCATATCAAATATTGCTACGAAGAGAACATAATTTTTATATTAGTTTGAATAAAACCATTAAAAAAATTTGACTCTTAGGCTTCCAGAAATCTCAGAAAATCTTCATATTGTCATAGAATTGTCATAGACACAACTATCATGCATGGACGGTTTTACAGTAATAAGGGCTGAACCGTTGAAACCCATGGTTTACTAGATCACCGGGTGGACAAGGGTTTATTGGGTTCATGGGCTATAAAAAATTAACATGCATTCAAATGGGACCGTAGAAAACCTGCTTAAACTCCCCCAATGTATTAATACGCAAAGACCCGTTAAAACCCATTGCCAATAAAACCCGTTAAAACCCCTGAAACCTGCGGGTAAGGATTTCTATTTCCAAACCGGTGGGCTTGGCTATGCCTGAGCATGATTAAATCATCTGAGACGGCAAATTTAAGAATTTTTCATCGGCTTTAGTTAAAAACAAAAATTTATCTTGTTGCTGTGTTGTCCAAAAGTTTTTAGAAGGATTAATGGATTGAAATTTCTCTACAACCAAATATTTCATATACGCATATGTCGAACGTAAGTTTTGGCACATATTATGGACTACTTTCATTCATCATTTAAAATACCCACAAACTGAAATACTTACAAAATATTTGGAGATACATTCAATAAAAATATTTTGTTAAGATAAATGTTGTATATTTAATAATATTTTAGTATACGTTTAGACAGCGCATTCCACGTTCATTGTTTCGTAAGGGTTATTTTGCCTACTCGAATACGATTTCATAAATGTGAGTAGGCTTGTTGTCAAGTTAAATTGAATCCGATTTGGGTTTCATACATAATCGCGTTTGATCTTTCCAACGACCGCCTAATGGCAGCTAACACCTCATGATCAGAAAAGTAGTAAACGATGGCAACAAATATTCCCATAGAGTTCAAGTGTGTAGCAAACATGTTATATATTTTCTTTTAAAGCTTTCACCAGACGTCACTTTCATATAACGGTATTATTAATTATCTTCATTTTTGGCAAAAAAGTATGATTTTATTTTAAAACTCAAGCTTTCGGGAACTTTCCATTAGCTTTTTCAAGATCAATGATATAAAAAGAAAATATTTTAAAGAAACGAAACATTTTATAAGATATGAGAAAATAATAAAATCAAATTAGTTCTAAAGCGAGTGGTATCCATGAGCTTATATCGTGTCTAGTGTTTCGATTGATATTGTTGGGATGTTTCTGTATGAATATGGCCTCATTGAAGATCCGCTGGAGCCATCTTTTTTCTTAAGCCACGAGGGCTGTGGAGCCCACATCAAAACTATAAGCCGGCTGTTGATCTTGATATTCCACTAAAGCTGATTGGATTGTTCGATTGTAGGGGATGATGTATACTCCACATAAGATCGTTCGAGACGTGTCCTTATAGTTGTTTAGAATCCTACACAATTTTGGCCCATTGTAGTAGCCTAAATTCCGGTTTAAGTGAAAACGGAGTATTTTTGCTAATTCGTATGTTACTACTCCCATCTATGGAATAGCGAACCATTTGGTTCCGTTATTGTATTAACGGTATAATAGAAATTCTTCTAGTCACCTGGGTTGATCCAAAAAACGAATTCAGTGTCACGAAGTATTAGTTATAGCAGCCTCCAGGATTATGCAAAAGAACGAAATTATGTATTCTCAGAATCGGAAAAAGAATTTCTGTTGCCTTTACTGCCGCTCTGACGATTTTCAAAAATAAAATAACAATTTTTAACACTGTAAGTTTTCTTGAACATCATATTTTGCATACCTATATTCGAATTTCAAAAATTACGAAGTTTATTTGAGAAGTTTCCTTTCGATTGCGTGAATTACGAATCTTTCTTAGAAGAACTCGTAATATGTAAAGAGGAATATTCCATTTACCTACAGGACAATTTTTCAATTAATGCGAAGACAATTTGTAGACCCATATGCAGAGACGTAACGTGAAATGTCCAAATCACGGCCGGCCTGGTCCAAGCCAAAATGTACAGCCTTTTGTGTAAATGTTTTCAAATTTAAAACCTCCGTTTCTCTTAAAACATTTACTCTCATTTGATTAAAAATGAAGCACATGTTTCCTTTCAAAATTTTGTTTGTTTTTTACACTTCTACACATTTTTTTAACAAAGCTAACAATTACGCTTTCATAATTAACTTGAGGTGCATACCCATAGTTGGTTGAAGAAATTGTCAGATCGCATAGACTGTCTTGCTCCATTCCCGAACATTCTACAGTTTTTAATCCGTTTCTGTTAAGACAAGCCTCTTAATGAAATATCCAAATATTCACAGTTGTGAATAATTTATTATGATTAAAAACCAAAATGTGACAAACGCTGAAGACTATTTTCTACCAATAACTACCAGCAACTGCTGTGGGGAGGTTTTATATGTGAGAAATATTGAGCAAAATATTTTTCATTTGCTAATATTAGAATTTATATTCGAATCATAAGTTCATTGAATTTCAATCATTACTGAGATGATTCATGATGTAAAAATGTATCGATGTATTCATGATGTAAAATGTGTTCATAATGCAATATGTGTTCATGATGAAGTGTTCGTCGCCATTACACGTATTAATAGTTTAATGGTGACCCAGTATTTAAAACGTATGATGACGTTTTTAAAGTTGTTATTTTGTCACCAGCAGGTGCTGGAGAGTAAATGCGTCATGTCTGGAGACAGACGTTTTCTTTGTTTATGATGCAATGCGTAGAGCAAGCATGATCAGTTCATCTAGATCAAGCTGCATGTACCTAAAAATAATATTTCATATTTTTATCTTCAATATTATTTTGTATTGGTGACAAAACGTTGTTGTATTTTCACTTGTTATAAATATACCTTATTTAGCAATAAAAATAATCTTTTGCCTCTCACTCGGTCTTTAGCACTTCAGCTAAAAAGTTACTCTGCATCATTATCAGAAAGAGCGATTTATTCTTTCAGGTTATGGGCCCAGCACGCTTCCACTGCGCTGCATAAGTCCAGTTTTGAGTGAGCGTTTTAAATCTTATGTTGAAGATTAAAACAGTTGCATAAAGGCAAAAGAACTTAGAAAAGTTTTAACGAAAACGAAGAACTTAGAAAAGTTTTAACGAAAACGAAGAACTTAGAAAAGTTTCAACAAAATTAAAGAACTTATAAAATTTTCATTTAAAAATCTTAACAACAATCAGCACTTAGAAAATTTGACTAGAAAAGAAAGAACTTTTTTTTGCAAAGTAGTGTGTCCCTAGGACACTTGCAAAAATGACGACAAAACTATCGAAGATAGTGGATACTGCGAGTATCAGTAAGTTGACTGATAAAAATTACGAGAAGTGGCGACTTCAGTTAACGTTGGTCCTAAAATCGGCTGAACTTTTTGCCGTTGTGGACGGATCAGAAGTAAAGCCTGCGGATGCAACTGCTGCGGCGAAGTGGGACAAGTCTGATGTTACCGCTCAGGCTTTGATCGTGACTACTATCACGGAGCCGCAGATGAATCATGTCACCACGGAGAGAACGTCCAAGGACATCTGGGACAAGTTAAAAAGTATTCACTCTGATTCCAGTGCGCTGAATAAACAGCACACAATGATTAAGTTCCTCAATTTCAAGATTGAGAAGGAACAGGAAGCAGTTCAAGGCTTCATCGAGATTCAGAATTGGGCACGCTCACTGAGGGAAATGGGAGTAGCAATGGACGATGAGACTGTTGTCACAAAAGTTGTCTCATCATTACCGGAGGCTTTCACGGCATTCAAGAAGGCTTGGGATTCAGTGACTCCAGCTTCGCAGACAATGGCAAATCTGCTTGCGAGACTGCGAAAAGAGGAACTGGAGAGGAAGAACAAGACCTCTCAGGAATCTCCAAAGAGGAGTCCTGCTGCTTATGTCATAACGTATGATAAGCGGCAGACTTATCGGAATGCTCAAGTTAGTAAGCCTCAGAAGCAAGCTCCTCCCAGACGATGTTATCAGTGTGGGCATGAAGGTCATGTCAAGCGATTATGCCAAACGCCCAAGCGTTTATGGAAAGTCCAAAATATTCCAGAAGAGCAGGAGCAAGCCCAGGGGCAACGTGCGACAACCCAGAAATCCCCCAAATCCACTCCAGCCAAAGAGCCAATGCAGACACCGACTGCTTATGTTGGAACTGGAACTAACGAGTTCCGTAATATGTGGATAAGTGACAGTGGAGCCAGCACTCACTTAACTGGGAGACGTGACTGGTTCACTGACTTTTCCGAGTTTGCTGAGAAGAAGAAAGTGAATGTGGTGACTGGGGAAGCAGCCCTTGCAGAAGGCAGTGGCACTATAACCCTAGAAGCTCTTCTCAACGGAGACTGGAAGGTCGTGACTATTGAGAATGTGTACTACATTCCCGGAGCCATTAATCTCTTTTCTGAAGGAACTATGGCTAAAAAGGGCTTCCGAATTCAGAGGGATGCCAGGACCACACAGTACACTTATAATGGCGTGATCGGACAAACTGCCATTGAGCACAACAACATTTACTACATGCAGTTTCGTGAGATCTCAGCTAATGGCGCTGGTGACGAAAAGTGACATGACCAAACTTTGGCACGAGAGACTCTGTCACATCAACTTAAGCTACATCAGGAATACAGTTTACAGTTGCGCAGTCACAGGAGTGACCAACATTAACATGGCTCAGGTGACTTTACCGTGTGACGAATGTGAGTTTGGAAAGATGAAGCGCCTGCCGTTCCCTGCAGTCACCAGCAGAATTCCATGCAAGCCGGGTGAAATTATCCACGCTGATCTTTGACACAAACATTGGGCCGTACATAACTTGCGTGGAAACATGTACCTGGAACTTCCCTGGAAATATTGGTTTGTACACGTCCTGGTAGTATCATTGCAGTGAGACCTCCTTGTAATAGTCGTTGAGTATACCTAGGTATACATGATAAAAACTATGATATTTATGTAACATTATATATACAACTTGATAAAAAACGTGTCTACGTTACACGTTATATGCAAACGCAATCATTTATTATGTATTGTATGTTAATTTACATGCAGAGGTAAGCACTGTTGTATATTCCTTAGCTTTAGAAAGGCAAATTTAGATGAGGCGTCCGCTAGGAGGGGAGGCGCGCACTCAGAACAGGGCGTTTATTTGGAATTTTTATTGCATGTATTTGGACTGATATTAAGTGCATCATACTGAATGTTCGATTACCATATTAATTATCATGAATTGCGAAGTAGATTCCGTTTTATATTATATGTTATGATTTCAATATGTTATTTCAAGTTTTGGGTTGAGAGGATGTATTTTATAATAAACCATGAGTTTATTGCGCATAACTATCTAAAGTTTTTTTCGTTTGTAAAGCTATATAATTAGAGTACTAATAGTGGCCTTATCTACGAATCTTATTATCTAAACTGTTATTCTTTTTTAAATCCTTCTTATAACTATAGAAGCTAATTGTAGCAACCAAGTATTGTATGAAACTAAGAGAACACTATGTAGTGCAAGTAAATAATTAATATGCAAGTACAAAGAGAGGCAAATCCCCAAAATAAAACTACTACTATTTAGAACGATTATAAGCTTAAAACACCACTTATAAGGAGCATGACATTTCTGTGAATAGTGTTTACGTTTTAAACATGATCTCACTCTAATATGAGTCTCTATCGGTAAAATATTGAGTAACTACATTCTAAATCATAAGAAAAACATCACAAAATGCCTGCTAAAATATCTTCGTATGACACATAGGTTTGATTTATTCCTTTAAACCGTTACAACTGCTTGTTACCTGCACATGATACCTATTATACTGACATACTGTATATGGCGGTTAAAAAAATTAGTAAAAAAGAAAAGAAAATGTCATAAATTAAGCATTTGGGAATCTCCGCAACAATCCAGGTTTTAATTACATTAATAATATGTAGCCAGCATTCAGAAGTTTTGACTTCATTTAACAAAATTTTGCAACTAGAGCTAAGCAAAAAGAAAAATTATCACATATCAATGCAATGTTGATGCTTTTTCATATAAGTTTTTGATGGGTTAAGCTTTTTGATGTTTTCATAGAAGCCAATAATGAATTTCAACCGTTTTCCTATACTGCTTGAAATCTCTTGGTTTCGCTT
>JAQIXX010002415.1:0-24681 GCA_034700605.1 Willowsia nigromaculata | reverse complement strand
ATATTTATGACATAGGTTCATGATTCTTTAAAATCTCGAATATCCCGTAAACGCATTCAAGAAGGTCTCACCCCCGACGAAAGGTTTCTCATACTTTCACTCTCTCAAGAAATTGAAGTAGAGTCAGTGGGTCTATCCTGCACTTTCTTCACTCTCACTTTCAGCTTTATAGGCTCAGTAATACACAGTTATAAAATATTGAATTTTCATGAAATGCTTTAATTAGTTTTCACCATGTCCCTAAGACTGTGTGATGTATCCAATAGCTATAGGTAAACTATAACATCTTAATGTCTATTTTATTTTATTTTAGATGATAGGTCTGGTCACCACTTATGGAGTGCTTGTTTTTCAAATGCACAACTGAGTCTTTTTAAAGGAAAAAAAATAAAATAAACATTGAACTTAAACTACTGTTAAATTACCTTGCACAATTTTAACAGATTAGAGTTTTCAAGAACCTCATTGATTACTGATGATTAATTGTTATTTAAAATAGCATCAGTTATAAGCAATCATAATATTTGTGCAAATTTCAATCTAACATGCAAGCAAAAACATGATTATATTAAACATGAAGCAAAGAAAACGCTACTAAATAAGATATATGAAATGCATTTGCGAGAATGGCATTGCAATTTTATACTTTCTCTGGGAATTTAGAGCAATACAAATACGCTTCGCTTGAATCCTTTCCTTATTTGGAATTCCAGATTTTGTCAAATAATATTTTACATGAAGTTATCAAAGCAAACCTTATGAAATCTTTGAAATGCTTTAGCTTTCACTACCGTTTAAAGAACATCATGAAGTTACTCTAGTTAGCAATTTTTACATATGCATAACATACATAACCTAAGTTAGAAACACTAAAAGAATTTGAGATTTCATATCTATCAGTGAAAGCTAATAAGTATTTATATTTGAATTAAATTAGTAATTAGCCATATTCCAATTGGTTTAAAGAACACTAAACAAAATTATCAATTATCATATATCATTTTTCTACAAAATAAGATAACTAGAATAATTGTACACGTTTGTTAGTTTTATTAATGTGTTCATGCAAGATAGGTTTTCTTGTGTCATAAAAGGTTATTAGTATATGAGGTTATTGTAAACGAAATAAGTGCACAATATTACTCATTCTGCACTTACATCTATTCTTTCAACCAATTGTTCCCACATTTTAGGCAACTACGTACAGCTTAAAAATACGAAACTTCTCTATCTTTACTAAGGATAAGTTTGGATAATTTACAAAAAACATTAATTTTGTCATAACTTGACTATTTGTTTTGCGTATGTGTTTGTAGAGCTACAATTTGAATGGGTGGGGTTATCGATTTGGAGGTTTTCGGATGCAAAATACATTAATTAGCCAAACAAACAAACTTCGCTACATTACCATGACATGTTACTCTTATCATTGCAGTATTTCTAAATTGGTCGTAAATTAGTGCGAACCGCATGCGTAAAAAATAGTGAATAGACATCCTTAAAATCTGCATAATGTAAATATTTATTCGTATTTTAGTCTTGTCAGAGTAAAAATTCAGAGGATTGATGGAGTTGCTTTCACTCTATTAAACATAAACTTTTAGGACTTTACTTGCGAGCATTTTTGTTGAGATGAAATTTTAAAATCACGCTATGATTATAAGCGTGCTTTCTGTCTGCTATTAATCACCTTCCAACCTCAAGTTTATATAGAATGAATGAAAAGGACTTGAGAGATCTAATATTTTCTACTACCAGCATGGCGACATACTTGAAAGATGAATCAGACATTTTTGTGAAAGTTCACGACGCTTCATCAAGTGCAATATTTCTATCACCGTCACCTTTAAAAACATTCCTTAACACATTATATTACTTTGCACTAGTTCCATTCAGGCTGGAATGGAATTCAGACAACGGAGAATTAATTCTGAAACGGAATCTTCTACAAATGGTTAACCAATTATTTATAAACTTTAGCTTCAGTTTGATTGAAACAAAACCATAAAATCCACGTTTATTACTTCTTGCTTGTAGCTCTGCTGTGTAATTATTCATTTGGCATCCCTTGGATTCTCCGTTAGCTTTTACGTTATAAATTATAACGAATTGTTCACCATCTCGTCAAACATTTCTCAACTTCTTGCTGTCATTGGCTACATGTCTGCAACTATTGCATCAGTCCATGTCGTTAAAATATTTTGGATAAACCAGAAGGAAATTGTCATATTTTTGATGATGGTGCAAAATATATTCCCAACGAAGATAACTGCTTCGCCAAAACCGAGAATTGCCTATATTCGCATGACAGTTAGTCTCAAAAAGCCCCAAAAACTTTAATATAAATAATCATATACCTAATACACAAAAGGCATGCATGCTTTTTTATTTTTTCAAGGTAATTTTTATCACTGTTTGTTCCTACCTTTCACAAATGATTGTAAGCTATATAACGGACCTCGGATGTGCATCTGCTGATGGAATACTGAGACTAGTTGATCCTCATCCTGATACTTATGCCAATGATACATTTTTCATGAACAAAATAGCAAATGAGAAGACGGACAGATTCACATCAAAATCAGTGCCTATAATACTATTTGATTTTTTAATTACACATTCTGAAAGCTTACATCCCATGTCACGTGTCATTATTTTGGTGCTTTGTCTGGAATTTTTTCTTTTGGGGAAGCGTTTCGAGAAAGTAGTGGAAGAAGAAAGGTTGCTTGTTAAGATCGTTGAGAAATTCGAAGAGATGCAAAGAATCACTTCATCGAGTAGAAAGTGGTCGAATGGCTTAATTGTGGAGAACTATGTGGGCGTCCTAGCATTCATTGCGACAATCCCACAACTGATTCGGACAGGCAGTCCAGAACAAAGTGACCACACGGGGGTTTGCTTTTCAAATAATAGTTTCATGAGAATTATGCTTGTAGATTTTATGATAGATGTTTAGTCAAGAAATGAAGATGCATAATATGATTTCGTTGCAGGTACAAATGCTATACCTCGGAACTAACTACGCTATATTTGGAGTATTCCTTGGAATCGCCGCAGATATGCCCAAAAGGGTGTGTCTACCAAACTGCTTACTTGCTTTGCTTATAAATTATATAAAAAATATGCATTGTATTCTACTGTTTACAGGCATCATATATTTAATGGTAGTGGCTATTTATGATACAGGTTCATGATTCCTTGAAATCTTGGATATCCCGTAAGCGCATTCAAGAAGGTCTCACCCTCGACGAAAAGTTTTTGATACTTTCACTCTCACAAGAAATCGAGGTGGAGTCAGTGGGTCTATCCTGCACTTTCTTCACTCTCACTTTCAGCTTTATAGGCTCAGTATGCAGACTACTAAATATTGCACAAGTTGTTTTATTGATAAATTTTCCATTATACAATATGAAGGTTACCTATTTTAATGTCTACTTTATTTTAGATGATGAGTCTGGTAACAACTTATGGGGTGCTCGTTTTCCAGATGCACAATTAAAATACATATAACACAACTTATTTTATCCAAATTATTAGCTAGCCGAAGTATGAAGGCTAGGTACTGAAGTTATTAGGTGCTGTCTGTCTCCCCTCCGTCTATCCGTCCCTCCTACCTTCCGACTTCCAGATTTTGGCCACTGTAGCCCTAAACCGTAATAGTTGTACTTCAACTGTACTTCATATTATGTCGTGGAAACACTATTGTCAAAGTTATTATGTTATCATGTATTAATGTTTAAATAAATCATGTCTTATCAGTGCGATAGGGTTGAAAATTTTTCTTATTTTTGGGGGTATAAGAATAGTAGAATAGTTTATAGGAAAATAGCATCATGAGTTTCTTTACCAGTTACATGAACCCGGACAGTTCTGAAAGCTCACCACCACAGCCACCTGACTCCAAACTGAGGCACGCCTCTGAGAGAAAACGAGTCCATCCACCACGTCCCCAATGGCAGCCTTGGCAGGGCGTAGTCCCTCAGAACATTCGATATGCTTGCTTTGCCTGGCAGTTCATTAAGTATAGTTTTATTTTTTATCTGTGTAAGCGTCAACGTAATGTGCTCAACGAGCGTCGCCACGTTCCTCGAGCCCTGTTAGGAAGAATGCCTCCAGAAATCTTTGAACGAGCACGCGCCTACCACATTTCATTAAATAACCTGAGAATGGTTTCATGCATTCACTTGACAATATTCGAGGTCTGGTTAGTTCTCTACGCTGGATTTACCACGCTTTGGTTCACTTCCGGTCCAGTGATGGACTGGATTGACTTTTGGCCAGACGAGTGGGATCGAGAGACGGGCGAATCAATAGTTTTCATGATTTTGACAGTTATCCACTTCAGTACGGCCGAGCTCCCATTAATCCTGTGGAAGACATTTTTTATAGAAGTATGATGTTCTGTACATTACTAGAACTTTAATCATGATTTATATATTTTTTTTGCATTGCATTTTTCACGTTCCTCATACAGGAAAAGTTTGGCTTCAACAAAATGACAATTCGCGATTTTCTCCTGGATTGGGCAAAGTGGCTCATCTTCGAATGTACGTACATGAGCCTCTATGGAGTAGTTCTCTTGTGGATTGTCTACACTACTGGAAGATTCTTCTTCATCTGGCTGTGGATTTTCACCTGTGTTGGACTCATCATTACTTTAACCATTTACCCTAATTACATTGCTCCCATATTTGACACATACACTCCACTACGCGAAGGAAGGCTGAAGATGCGTTTGCGAAAGTTGGCCAGCTTTCTCAACTTTCCCCTTGATGATATCGTGGTACTTCACCAAAGCTGGAGATCTGAGCACAGAAAAGTGTACTTTTATGGACTGCTGGGGTCGAAAAAGATTGTCATTTATGACACAGTTCTTCGAGGATATCCGGAGGTAATCATGAGCAAGATGTTATCTATCTGTACTTCAAACTGTTTGAAAAATATTTTTAAAACTGAACTATAATTAATAGGCGGATACTGATCTTCAAGCTGAACAACGAATAAGAAGGCATGTGGCTGTTCCAAAAGAGGGTGAAAATAGCACAACAATGGAACAATTCGTCCCATCCAGAATTCTGCGACAAGCTTACATTGACAATGTAGCTGCCTCCATTTCTCCAGCGAGTAGTAACGAAATCAATGAAGTTGATGGCATGGGCTCCAACCTGAGCCGGAACTCAATGTATGAAACTGGATTTACAGAGCATGAAATTGAAGCTTTAGTCGCAAGAATGATGGGACATTGGGTGCTTGGGCATTCATTCAAGGAGCTGGTCTTTCCAATTATAAACTTGTTCCTTTTCTTCCTCATTTTCTCTCTTTTGTACGAGAACTCCAGCTTATTTCAAGCTTTCGAAGTGCCTAGGGGAATGGACAAGCCGATTTTATTGGGATTGAAGTTGCTGTATTTGGATGTGATGGACATTTATAATATTGTAAACATTGTGTTACTTTTACTTGTATTGAAAGTTATCAATTGCATTACAACTTGACTGTATCTTAATGGAAACGCAAATGTTATTCCATTTACAGCTCGTGGGCTATCTAATGAAACATTTAGACCGGAAGCGGAAATATGAAGCTGACGCGTTTGCTACTAAACTTGGCTACGGTGAAGACCTGATCAATGCTTATATCCAGAGAGAGAAAGAGAATCTCGACTATCCGTATTTTGATAGCTGGTACTGGAACTTTCACTTTACAGAACCCTCAATTCTCCATAGCATTGCTGCAATTGAGATGGAAATGGAAGAGATGAATAGAAAAAATGATTAAAAATCAGTTTAGAAAAGTTATAAAAATACTTTGTGCATAAGCACTTTCATTACTTTTTATAAAAAACGGTTTGCATAAAAGTTGGGTTTTTAATTTCGCATCTGATACACGAGAATCCCATAGGTTGTTACTAAACCTCCCATCTTTTTGCAAAACAAAATGACATTCAGACTAACACCCATCTCATAAAAATTAAAGTGTATCATGAAATTCAGGTTTAATGGGAAGTTGGTTAAACGTACGGATGCAAGAAAGTTGTAAGTCAGTACGAAAAATGTGCATGACAGTCCAACAGGCTGAGTTTCAATTTCTTGAGTCAATGATGCCATCAAAAGTCTATCTTCAGTGAAAAGTCGTTCCTGTAGTCTTTTTTGTATGGTCCACTTTCTCCAGGCAATTTGAATCTGAAATAAAGATTCATAAAGATTTTAAGTGTTATAAGCTGCAATAAGTATATTTTAACATTGTTTGCAAATTGATTCACCCTGTTTGTGTTGTCACATGCAACAATGAGAAACGCTCCATACATCGCATAAGTGTATGCCAAATACCAGTTTGCAGTTTTTGATTCTGATCCTCGGAGAGCAGGGATGTATGCGAGGAATGTTAAAATACCAATGTAATGCCATAGAATAAGCTTGTTTGCCCATTTGTTTGACTTTTCAACGATATCCCTCACAGTATCATACATTTCTACAACTTTCTTCACAGAAGTTTCTCTTTCCAAAATTCTTTCAAAATTCCTCCTCAACGGTTGAAACTTTAAGGCTAGCATCATTATTAGCAATCGAGACATGGAATATATCCAAGTAGACTGGATTATCACCAAAATCAGGAGGACTTTTAAGGTCCAGTTTGTAATGAACATACAAATCATTAACGGTGAGTAGGTATCCTGCTCATGTTCATTCTCAAGTTCTCCGAGGGCTTGATAAGCCAGTTGATTAGTCCATGCAACAACACTATCCTCTGCCATATCATGAACTAATACGACCCAGCCAGCAAACCAAATGTGGTGACCAAATAGAATCCCGCAGACAATCCAGATCTGTGGGAACAAATCATGAGGTCTCAAATTTGTCGTAAAATATGCACCTATTTGTAATAGTTTATCATGTTAAAAAAGATTACCGTAATATTGTTCATTTTGGGTGACCATCCATCAAACAGTGGCCCAATTCTTGAACAATTTAAGGAATCCAAAATCGTGGCCTGATCCAACCACAGAAGTTTTAGCAGATGAAGCACAGCCATTCCACTTGCTATGTTACCAACAGCATCGAATAACTCGGACACATTGGCAGAACCAAGTCCATTTGTGATGTGTTGGTAAATGTAACTAAGCGTTTGAAAAACTGCAGCTAGATGAATTACAATACAAACTAATTTTTGAGGTTTGTATGATTTTAAAGCATAGTGGCAAGGGTCAATTTTATGATGAAGGGAATATATGGTATTTTCATATTCCGGGAAAATAAGTATTTTTTCTACTTTGAATGGACACACAAGTAGATAGTACATCAAATTAAAAACTGGCACTAAATAGGAATCTCCATTTGCAAAATTTAGCCTGTAAGTCTCTTGAATCTCGCTAGGAGCAAAGTGAAAAATGTCCTTCTCAAACATGTTAAAATATTGTTGTTTGCGATTTGCAATGCAATGTTAATTGAATAATGAAATTTATGGTTTTACATGTTCTCAGGAATGAAAACTTTCTAACCTAAGCTTCAACTGTGGTTGTTACTGGTACCAGTGGTAGCAGTTATGATTTTTAATAATTGAAGTTGACACAATTAGTAGTCAATTAGTTCATGAGAAACATTGTACTCACTGAAACACTCATATTTATCCGAAATCAGCAATGTAGAAAAAATATTCCAATGTTTACCGAGCAATTTCTGATATTGCAGGAAGTAAAACGTACATTGTCACATATAAAAAGTACTGTCATTATGCTAAGGTATATTCAGTATGCTTATACATGAAAAGAAAGGACAAAACAAATATTTATTTAATTTCTGTTATGATTGGACTATTATTATACAAATACCAAAATTGGTTACAAAAAAATTTCTAATTGTATTAGTGCTTCATGTATGTAACCATTTTGATACGGTCACTTTGTTGCTAGCAATGCTCTACAAGTTCCTCTTATAACACCCCGATAAAATACGAACAGGTTACCTTTCCTAAGCGCAAAGTGTGTTCCGTAACCAAGCAATAACGGTTTGCATGACAACCGGAATTTGTTCATAATCTTCTTCTCTTCCGATGAATTCCACTGACATCCTTTCCAGCTATTAAGAACCTTACTTCCTCTACTAAACAGTAATCTTCCCATTTCTATAACCCCAGTCCATATTGACAACGTCAAAATGTCTCCGCCCACCAAAGGAATTTTCGCGTATGCCCCCAAGTACTTCCAATACCGAAATAAAACAAAACTTATATACAATGTAGCTGCCATAAACGCTCCATTAAAGATTAGCAAATATGGACCAAATACACAGAAAGCGTTTTTATGTAATATTTGGAACGCTCTGAAAATATGTCGAAATTTTTGTGCTGAACGCCTAAGCTCATTCGACGTTCTATACTTTTTCGGGTTTTGACCAAGTCGCAATTCATTTGTGTAAAAGGCTGTCACGTAAAACCCATACATTAAAACACCAGTTGCCATAACCATACAATTAGAAATAAGGACGAGGATGAGATATGTGTGCAGACCGAATAAGAATACCTTGATGAGAATAAATACACCTTTTGATGGTAAAAATGAACCAAGAAATATTGCTCCAGTAGGATCAACGAGGAGAAATGCAACCAGAAATATGACTAAAACTCCCAAAGAAATTACCACGCTAATCATCAGAACATCGTGGATTATGTTAAGTGTGCATGTGCTGGGATCTAAATCTGGCATGTAGGTACCTTAAAATAAGCATACAAAAAGATTGAAGTCATTTAGACTTTTATAAAATTCAATTAAAAATAATACTTGCACTTACGGTGTAAATATCGAAATAGTACAAACAGTCCGTTTGTTATGCGACACATATCTTTTGAAAATAGGACATGAATGCTGAACACTATAATCATAATTAATACTCCAAAAAGGAACGCTAGTGCGAGGTTCATACTGTCCAAATTTCTCTGTTTGTAGTGATAAGTAATTTGTGAAATGCATCCCACAAGCCAAATCATCAGAAGTGCGAAATTTATGCATAATCTTTGGTAAAACTCTTTATTTTCATCACAGTATAGAAGCAAGTTCTTACTATCAAACCGTGACTGTGTCACTTTAAATATTTTGGCAAATTTAAGAACATTTTCAAATATTTTGTAAAGACGCTTGCTAAACATGTTGTATCCGATTCCAGAGAAAAATACTAACTAACTAACTGAATCGTAACCTCAAGTTGGGACACGGAAATATTTCTTTATAGGCAGGCATTTAGGAAGCCCTTTAAAAAATGCCCTTTTGGATATTTTTAGAGCATTAAAATATAATTTTCTGTGCAAAATACAATGAGGCACATTGCTAAAATAATGCTAAGTATTGGTAATTCCTATGAAACCGATATGAACCATAACTATAACATTTGCTAGTAGTAATTGGATGAAACAAAGAAAGGTCAACGGTGAAAAACAAACAGGAGGTATATTCCACTCATAGTTTATGTTTTTACTGGACATAGAATTAGGAACAAAACGATTTTACAAAGTAATACTTTTATGCTAAATTGTGCAAAAATTGAAACAGGAAATTTAGTTTAAAGGTAATCTTTACAGACTACATGTTTATTCTGTAACATTAAACTTAGCCAACCAATTTTCAGGGGTTTGATCGTAAACACCATATTTAACATTTATCAGTCGCATTTAAAACAGCAATAAATATGAATACCTCGTGATTACCTATGCATTTAAAATCACGTCATGTAATGTAATACACGTTCCGTTAACCACTACTAATAGTTTTCTCTACTTAGCTAACATTTTTGAGCAGGCATTGGGAAATTTCAAACACTCAAAATGAAACGCTTGGCTTATCATTAATCTCCCTCACTTTGTCGCCAATAATGCCCTACATGTTCCTCTGCTTACATTTTTAAAGTAATATAGCAAGGTAGCCCTTCCTATAATAAACTGCCGTCCATGACAAATCAAAATAGGCCTACAAGACATAATAAACCTTTTAATCAAATCTTTCTTGCCATTAAGTCCTTTCCAACTTTCTCTAAGTTTAATTCCCCGAAGAAAGAATATTCTTCCAATTTCCAAGACGAATCCCCAAAACAACAAAATTAGTACAAAAAGCATTACAAGAGGGACTTTTGTCACGGTTTTCATTACACTCCAGTACCGAATCAGTACAAAAGACATATAAATGGCTGCCGTAACAAAGATCCCGTGACAAGTCAATAGATACGGTCCGGTGAGACTCAATACATTTTCTTGTAATACTTGAAATGATCTGTACATACGTCGTATACTATCTGGTCTTCGCAAACTTTCCAGTGATAAGTAGTACAAGTTGATATTTCGCTTATTAGAATCTGGTAATTTCATTTCATGAGTTAAAATGATGGTAACATAGATTCCATAGATAATTATTAGAGAGTCAAACAATGCAACATTAGCGACTAATATTAATAACACGTAACTATGGAAGCCAACAACTAAAATATATGCATAAAATGTATAATATTTTCTGGAATCAGTTTTCCAACGAAAATTGCAGCCTGTGCATCATGAAGCAAAAGTATGAAGAAGAATGCGCCACCGACAAAGCATCCAATCCAATAACTTATCACGAGAGACTCGATTATTTTGTTGAGATTATGCTTATTTGGAAAGAAATGGGGCAAATAAATTCCTGAAAAGCAGATATCGTGTAAAAACAACTATGGCTTTACTTTAAAAATTAAGAATGTGATGAAAACTCACTGTGGACGTAGCGTAGAAGTCTAAGTAGGCCATTAAGTACTCTGCAAGATTCTTGAGGCTGATGGTATAAAATCGAATACCCAATAATGACAGGACATAGACCCAATCCATATGCGGAAGTCACATGAAATCTCTCCAACTGCCCATCCATAAAATCCCGGAGCAACATGATAAAGACAAGAATAATCCATAGAATAATTGTTGCATAGTTTAGGTGAAACCTAGCTGAATTTCTTGAATTAATGAACAGCAAACGGTTATGGTCAAACTTGAAGGTGCTAGCTCCAATAATGTGAGTGAAGTTGGATGTCAAAAAGAGAAACTTGTAAAGTCGTTGGCTCAACATTATTCCTTTACACTTTCTGTTTGCTATTGAAAGAATTAAGAAAAATTTTAACTTCTTGATACTTCAGATCAATGCAAAAGATTACCATGCCATTTAACACACAGCTTCAACGTGATACTCTATCTTGACAAAACCCAACCAACTAAATGTCACAAGTCACAAACTTTGCAAAGGTTATGAAAGGCTATGAAATTTTTTATATTCATAACCAGTAAACGGTTGTTGAATCATCGTAAATTGTCTTTTAATTTAATTCCAACAACAAATGAAACTATAAAAGTTCAAGCTCATATTGTTTTTGTATACTGTGTAAAAGGGCTGAAAAATGCAATGAGAATAACATGACAAATAACATGTTAACTTTTCTATAGTGAACACTAAATGCAAGACAAGATTATGTCCATTATAGTCAAGTCTGCTTAGTGTAGGCTAGAAATACCATTTTTGTTGGATATTGATTTTTCTTTGTCTTCACTAAAGGTATTTACCATATATAAAATTTTAATGTGTTCAATTAAGTTGAAGAATCCAATCTTAAAAAACACAGTTATAAATTGCGCTAAACCGTTGAATATTTAAACTCTAAACTAAAATCAATCGTCTGATAAAGTGACCAATTAAATTTAATTCTTTTAGCTTTTATTTTCTCTTATAACAGTTCAAGCTTTGGAGTAGCCGCTACAATTTTTTGGGGACAGAGAATAATATTTTTGAAGGTAAAATTGCTTTAATTTCAGAATCAATATAACTCGTGGTCGTGATTAAAAAGTGCATATGTACATAGCTTTTAGGATTTCAATCTTCACGGAGCACGAACGTTCCATATAGAATGAAAAATTATGTTAGAAATTACTTTTCTAAATTGCCAAATGAATATTGAATGTACAAAAGCTATCCACCCCATGTTAAAGCCAATAATGATTTGACATGTGCAGTAATTGATAGTTTATTACTTCAACCTTTGACAGGATCATGATCCCCCAAATTTTAAATCCCTTCATTTTGTTTTGTAATTCAATTTACTTGCAACATTAAACTAAAGAATGCATAACTAGCATAACAAAACATAAGTAAATACATAATATTAGTTCATGAGATTTATGAAACTTTTTCTAAATCCTTTATTATTTTAGAATTTCTTAACCAAAGTCTTATTTGTACAACATAATGAATAAACTTCCAAGCAACTAATATCGGATACTCATGCAGTAACTTTTATCATATGCTGCTTTTATTTCGCTTTCTTTTAATTATACCAAAAGTAACCGCACCGACTACCGACCATGGTCGTAAGAATGCGATCCGAATGTTATGGGATTGTAGAATGGAAAATTACAACATCATGTAATGATATACATTTCAATTTGTTTGAAACATAAAGATTAAAGGTATAAAGCATAACCTATAAATTTTATTTAATGAACCCATTAACTAACTTACGACTTATGAACAATAGTTGAAATAAAAATATGACTTTCAAAGTGTTTAAACTACCTACTGTACTGTTTAATAACAAAATACAATTTTTCTCTCGCTAGAGATCAAGGAGACCAAATCATATGATGAGACTTATAAGTACCAATATGTTTTTAGAATTTTATGTTATGCTTCAAACACAATTAATCGTCGTCATCCATCTTATCATCATTATTATCTTCAATTTCTTCCTCATCATCAATATCCTCTTTCTCTGCCAACTCGATTGTGAACAGGGTATCGTCAAACCGATCATTTCCCTTTTCATATCGTCTCCTCCGCCTTTCATCGCTATCAACCTGCATGTAATAACATTCCCTCGCATATTCCTTATCACTCCAGGTAATAACTCCCTTACGATTCTCCTTTAACTTGAGCTGATAATACTGCTTATCATCACGATCATCCTCTCGACGTCCTTGCACAGATACTGGTCGAAACAGGAAATCCCTTCTGGATCTCCTTCCGGGGTAATTTGAGTCCAGAATAAGGTAGTTTGACTCTACATTCTCGCTCAGAAACTCGGTAACGCTCCATGTCGCATACTCCCTAGGACGACCTCGATTTCTCAATTTGTACCAACGATATCTCTGATCCCCAGACACTGGAACAAACTCCCACTGGATGTCTTTGAAAAGGTCTCCGTTTCTCTCGTACTTCTGAGCATGCTCTCTATTGTTATCAATTTGAACGTAGCGATAACCATTCACAAAATTCTTTTGTGGAGTCCATGTGATGTATCCGTGGGGATATCGTTTCATACTGAGTTTGTAAAATGTTCGAGTTTTCAGATTCGTTCCAGGAATAGTTTGAGGTCCAGATGGTCTTTTATGGGGTCGCCGGTCATCCTCCCGATCTCTTTCAAAGTTATCGTACCGATTTTCTACATAAAACCAACCAAATTCATTTTCCCGTGTATGCTAAAAGTTGAAGGTTGTCATAAAAACAATTACTCTGACCTAGTTGCCTTGTTGAGGAGGAGATATCATTTCCGTTCGACAAGCTACCGTTCGCAAATAGGCCCCCATTATCAATTCTATCAATAAGAAAATAACACTTTGCATGGACTTTGGACGCATGTCTTTAAAGCAATAAGTATTCCTTAATTTTATTGAGTCCAACTTACATTTGTGCTCGGTCTCGATCATTTGTTCTTGCAAACGAGCCATAGCCCTGGACAATTGTTGTTGCGATGACCAACAAACAGAAAAATGCTTTCGGGCTAATGCCAGCCATCATGCTGGAAGATAAATACTTGAATCTTGGATTTCCAACAGAAAATGTCCAACTGAGCGTGAGAGAGAAAAAAGTTCTCTTAAAACTGGTAGATTTATTATGCATGCACTGTATATCATTATCTTTTTGATAAGTTGATGAATAGTTCGCATGTTGGTTGGTTGGAAGAACCAAAGGAAGTTACAAGATGATAAAAAATGGGATTTGTTAATTATATAAAGTGATTGAATGATGAAGATATATATAGAGAAAATGAGTTTGAAATTTCCACAAAGATATGGAATTAACGATGAGGTGTAAAGTGGAATCTCAAAGTTCATTGTAACGATGCAAATATGACTGGTTTCTTGATTCTCTAGATTTTAAGGGTATTTTTGTGTGTAAATGCGATGTACAACATGCAAGAGCTAATGTGATTGGTTTACCTAGACTCTTCAAGGTTAAAATGCATTGAAAAAGATCATGGTTTGCAAAGCAACATCAACTAGTCTATCGAACTCCATCCATAACAGAACACTTTATTTTTCGAACGTTCATCTTTTCCAGCTCATTTTTACTTTAACAACCGTTAATCCATACTAATGATAGAAAAAAGTTGGTCACTCGGTATTGCATAAACATCCAATTCACAAAATGGACATTATAAAATGAACTCAGTTTTTATCACTTATCTATGACCACAACTTTATAGATAGCTATCACAACTACAGTATCTATGAGCGTTTGTCACCTTTATGTTTCCATTTGGCTGTCCTTCTTTTCTTACTGAGCAACTGGATCGATTTTCCCAGTTTAAAACAATACTTATCTATCACTAATCTTTGATGTATTATCAGCGTACTGCATACATACATATTATACCTTACCTACAACGTTTGCTTGCATATAGTTTAGTTTCAAGTGAGCTTACTAGTGAGGAATGATGACAGTAACTTTTAGCAATAATGAAACACTTGAAAAAGGTTGAATGTTTGCTTTGCTTTTAAAGGTTCCATTTACCAGTTTTTGATGTTGCTATAATGCTAAAAAATGCTGTTTTCACTCAATGCAAACTTCACTTGAAATGGGGACTTGAAGTCAGCTCATAATCTCAAGTGTTTTAGAATGCACGAATAAACAAAAAAATTTAAATGCTCATTTGAAAACAGCAATGCGAAAAGCATTTAGTCACGATTACAGTAAAGGCTTCCTTGTACAGGTTGGAAAAAATTTCAATAATTATTTTGTAGCAATGACAATTCTTCTTGCTACCACTATCACACCTTTCACCTTACCCTTAAAATCGATATTGAAATCGCGTGACAAAAATTTGTACATTGGTATAAATGCTGGTGAAACAAAAAAATTAGAACTTAGTAGCTTTCACTACACAATAATATGCTTGCCAGCAATAAAAAAGGTTTTCTACCAGAGAATAATATAACTTATCAAAGAAACAAAAACGCTTAGTCCCGGTTCTTCATCAATATATATATATTCTTTGACCAATTAAAAACTTCAAAATTGTGTTCTGGACGCAATGCTTGGTCTTAAAAGTTTGAAGAGGATTTTGAAAATCCAGGGATCAATTCTATGCTGTGGAGTTCCTTTGGAAACTGCAACACGATATGTTGGCATAGCTGATGTGGTAAGTAATTAGTAATTACGAATCCCATCCTTCCAGTTCTAAAATCTGTATTTCAGACTTATCAAGTGCCTACATTTTCAGGTGTCTGGAATGATGTTTTTCGCAGTCATATTTCTACATTTGAACGAAGTAAACGATCATGTTCCAGAGAAAGAACAAAGTAAGACTTAAAACATTACATCTTTCATCTCAACTTGAGATTCTCAAGTTACATTCGCGTAAGTCAAAGTTTATGACTAATGTCTCATGATGCCCCAAACAGCCCTTCGTACCATGCTTGCCTTTCTCCCTGAATGGCTTTCACTGCTGATTCTTGTAAGCCACATTATTAAGTTTCTAATGGGCATTTTAATTTACATGGGAGCCGTAATTGTAAGTAAAAATCAATTGCACAATAAAAATTACTAAAACTCTTTCCTCTGCTAACTCATGTAAGCTGGAATTTTGTGCATATATTTTCATAGAAAAGCCGTGGAATTTGTAAAGTTTGGTTAATTGTCAGTGGTATCACCTCTTTATTTGCTTTCCCCACTAATATATTCCATCTTTACCAAATGTTTATTGTGTACAAATTTCGTCACGAGTTAAAGGAGGAATCCCAGAGAACAAAAAAATCATTGGAAGGAAAGGACACAATTCTATTCCCAGATTCAATTGATGCGTATATTCCAACTGGTGAAAATAATAATCCGATTGAGGGGAAATACATTGGATTTGGAAATACCACTATACTAGCTCCACCAGTGCAGGAATGTAACAATTCAGAGTTACCTTCTCCAACAGTGCCAATGACTCTGCAGCCGTGGTCGTTGCCGACAATAGCCAAAGAATCGGAAAATTTGTACATAGTGGGAGGAGCTACAGATCCTCCTTCCTATGAAGAAGATGATGATGATAAGAATAACAGCCATGAATGCCAGAAAATTCGGGTTAGTTCCAGATTTTATGATCTGGTGCCAAAAGCACCATCACCACTACTAATTCCTCTACAGCCATCATGGAAGCTTTCGAACGTCATCCCGTCCGTTTTGGTCACATCAGATGAAAACATTATTGCGTCAAGCTATATGTAACTTAAAGTAATTATCAGAAATTGTAAATAAACAAGGTTTTCATATCAAGTATTAATTCATCATTTAATTAACTGTTTATACGCATCAATCACATGTATAGGATAGGAACTCATTGAACACATCATCAGTCTTAAAAATTCATTTGAAAGATTAAGTCAGGTAGAAAATTATTTACATTCTCCCTAATCGTCATCCTCAGAATTGCTCTCATCATCGTCGTAAGTAACAATGCGTCGCTTGTAGTCAAAATATCCTCCAGCACTCCTGCTCTTACGATAGCGTTCGGTTTCGATGGAGCGCCTCCATTCCGAGGCAGCGGATGACGATGAAGACCCAGGCTGCATTCTACCAGATAAAGAAGACTCTTCTTGATTCTCATTCCGCTTTTCGAACACTTCATTCGAGTTCGTTGTCCCACCAACAGAATGCGATTGAAGGCTCTGAGACATGGGCTTCCAAGTTCCCAGGGTCCGACCTTCAGATAACTTCTTCTCCAAAACTGAAGCCCTCTTGAAGCTCTGCTTCTTCACTTCTTGAGAGGTAGAAATCGAGATTTTCCCAGACATCACGAGTCTCTTCGCTTCTTCCTTCGCTTTGGAATCTGAAGTAGCCCCCTTCCTGTAATTGCCTAGAGGGGCAAGAAAGAATGACCTGTCCTTCTCCTTCTTCTCTTTCTCCTTCAGTGCCTCCATACGCATATATTCCTGAACTTGCTCTTTCTGAAAAAAAATAAAAAATTATTCAAACGATTACTCAACTTAGAATCCTCGACGAGGATCCTCGTAACGCGGAAATGAGTAAATAAATTTATACCAAACAATCAACGAAAATTAACAAAATACCTTTTCTTGCAGGATTCTGTACTTCTTTCGCAGAAGCTTTTCCTCAGCAGTAGTTTTACCGAAGGCGGAGCGAGACATTTTTCGGCTAGTTAAATACACACCACTGGTGTGACACAGTAATTGCGAAATAGCGGAACCCTTTCCTTCACTTCAAATCGATTCCTCCCGAGTTAGTCAGGTCAACTGGATTTAGAACTCTGTCAACAATGACAAACCAAAAGTATATTTTAAAGCACGCGTCTAAAACGAAAGTGCATCCAACAATGAAAACTGATTTTAGAATTCACTGCTCACTGAAAGCGTCTTGTGTGCAGTGGACTTTGTCACAATCACAATGAATGCATCCAGCTTTGCAGCTTGCAGCTGATAGATCAACCCAAGCAGTCAGTGACCCAATTGCCTTCGTTCAAAACGTGTGCAAAGTTCGCAATTATGTAAATCATGCATGATAATTGATAATTTGCAATAAATTTGCATATTAACATCCGGTTGATAATGAAAACAGTCTTTTCAGTCAGTGTCCAATCATATTATGCTTCCATTTTTCAGAGAAATGTGATGAATGAATCATGAAAATCAAAGTTCTATGCATACATATCGTATATTATGCAATCTGCGCTACGATGGAAGATGGAATCCTTGATAGGCTTGATATTATAATTAACAATTAACAAATTTCATTCATTTTGATGGGAGGTTCGAATTTTATTTGATAAATAATTAATGCATTTCGGAAAGGTGCCAAATGTCACGCGAGTAAATACACGAAGCTGGCTCACATCTTCACGCTGCATGTGAAAAATGATAACATGTGCTATCTGCTGATAAGCAATTTATGCAAAGACGGGTGCCACAGTTTTCTACTATCGCCTTGGAAGAATGGCTGAGATTTTCAATATTTTCGCTTCATGCATGAAATACGTACATTTTTGGTTTTACTATGATCTGACTTTACAAAATATATATCAGTTCACTTTTCCGAGTGATCGTAATATAAATTAAGCTAGTAATAACTAACAATTAAAATATCTATGACAAAACATACATCATTAAGCATACAAGCGTACTTAATTTTACATTTTTATTTATTCTGGAACGGAAAAACCTGTTTCCACATATTGCTAATTATTTAGTTTCCTTTTTACATAAATATAAAAGCATTAAAAAATCTATTACTACTACGTAAGGTTTTACTGAGTAATTGAGCTTTCCGTTTGGCAAATAATGTAGTGCCATTGGTTTAGTTTAAGCATCCCACGATGCCATAATGAGTTTACGCTTCTAACACTAATGAGGCATGGATGGTGAAATAACTTGGAAATTATAGTGGAGTGTTTTTGCACGTCGAATTTCACTGTATGTGTTGTTAAATTCCGCGATATCTACAAAAGAGAAATAGTAAAGCATTTTAACTTTGTTGCACTTCATGTGAAAATGAGAAATTAAGGTACATCAAATTTTAACTAGTTCTCACATTGCCCCGGGATATCACAAGCGATTTCTCCCTCGATCTTCACTAATTGCGATGGGAATCGGTCGTATGGAACCTCCGGGTCATTTTCCATGCCCTCTCGGTACAAACTGAACTCAATGTCATAATAGTCAGTTCGGAAATCCCATCTACAAGAATCATTGCACGTATAATATTTAGAAAATGCTTATGTTAATATTGCACCTAATCCTGTTGAAATATTTATATAAATGGTTATCAGCCACAAAGCACTTACTTCAATTTAGAGTTGGGAACACTTATATCAAATGTAAGTAATACTTTCTCTTCAGGATTGATGTTGATTGTGGTAACCCCATTCCCATTTTCGTCACCCCCATTTTCACTTAGACTCCTGAGTAGATTTCGGCTGGATTTGTTCTCACTCTGATACATTTGAAGGGATGTACGTTGATTGCCTCCAAAGTATCTTGGCAGTTGGTTTTCATCGCAGTTCTGAAGAAGGGCAGGAATCCATTGATTTTGCTGGGCAGGGAAGATGTTGACCTTCGACAATGTTCGGGGCGACATGAAAGGTTTCACAATGTTGAATAAGATGTTAAAGATCCTTGAGGCTGCAATTAACGTAAGTAGTCATTAAGCCTATTAGTTTCGAAATTCCGATTGTGATGCAAATTACGTTGTTACAGTATTTCACTTACCGTTTATTACATAAGCTTGGTGCAAAATCTCTGGACGATTGGCTTCATATCGTCGTACAATTTCCAGGATTATCTCGACCGCTAAGTGTACAAAATATTATAAATTAATTAATATTCTTCAAATTCAAGGTCATGCAGTTGACGACTTTGAAAACAAAAAGTTAGATTGCCAGTGGCGATTTGGGCTCTACTTACTTTTTCGTGATGCCAATTGCCAAAAACTAAGGTTGTTCATGTCAAAAATTAAATCGAGCTGAGTAACTGGGCGCTCTGGCGTAGACCGCTTTCTAATGAGAATTTCCAACATTTCCAGGGTTTGATCGATATACCTAATCATTTCATCATAAAGACCGGCATCAACACCACTGCGTATATCCCAGTGACAGAAAGGTATGATCACAACTGTAAAAAGAATTCCATAAATGTCATCAATTCTTTGAGTAAACGAAACTATCTCATAAATTATGAGTTATAATTCTCGCCAAAAGTAGCATAGCATTTTATAATTAAGTAGCTCATACTTGGACCACCAACATGATTGTAACCACAGACTTCGAGAGGATAGTCGACAGGGATGCATGCATTAGGTTCCCATTTTGTGATAATATCGATATCATTTTCCTTCCTCCATTGAATACTCTGCAAACGTAAACGTAAAGCATTAATGTAGAGAAAGACAAATCTTTTGTATAAAACAAATTGTTATAAATACTGCGTGTAAGTCTAAACTGTAAGTTCATTAGCTGTTAGTTATACAATAGTAGCAACAATAGTTCAGTTCAGACTTCAGACCACAAGAAGCGTCACTGATAATAAATGAGTCTTTATGTATGACGTCTTTAGTTTGTGCAATGGTCATTCATACTTCCATTTTTATGATAAAACGTACGTATGCAGAATGGAATCGACAAAGAATTTATATTGTCTATAAACTTTGAGTCTGGAAGCACCCATTAAAACTTTTAATTTAAAATAGAATACGTGTGTAATGCATTATAAATACTTCAATGTTTAAATGTTTAATGATGTATTATGGTGATTATGACGCATTTATGGTGTTTACAACTACCGTCACAGAATAAAGTACAAAAGTATGAACAAAATTGCATTCCCTGGGAAAAACAAGGACAATGAGTGGCTAAGCGCTGTGATTCATTGCTACTTAATAATAAAACATGCTACAATTCTTAGTAAAACTAAAGCTAAAAGGTTGTACTAAATGTAAATGTGATAGGCAGTGTATGTATGGAACCAACATGATATTCTATAAAAACATGACGCAAAAACAATAATAAAAATATCTCATTGTTGATTGTTTTTGATTTGGGCATGGGAAAGGTGAAATTACGATTTGTAGCAAACTGGAATTAAGAAATTTTTGCAGGTGGCTTGAGTGCCTATTTATTTTGACGGTCAATAAGAAACACGACCTTGCTTATGAACTGGTTTAATATAGCCTTCGAGCAACAAACAACAGCAATTGCAATTAAGACGTAGTATCATTTATTTTGTTTACTGCATTAATTTTCAAGTGATTTAGTATTAGTATCTCATGGTATGTATATATCTTGTTTGATAAACGAGATACAACCTAGTAAACATTGACTTATCAGCTTCAAGTCATCCAGATCCTTTAGATCTTATAATCTTGCTAAAGTATGTACCGGATGCCGGATATGTTCTAAGATGTTTGATGTTGTTTACTCTACAGATTACCCCGACTGCAATTTTTTAGGTTAATAATATGGCTTTGATTTACATGCCGGCGAGGTTATGTGTAACCTTGTGTGGACCTGTTGAAGTCTCAACAATTAGATTAATTTTGCCTAGCTGTTTTTAAACGTAGGTAGATATATGTTTGATATTGTGAACAATAAAGTCATTTACGTTTCATGAGGTCAAGAAATATGAGCAATCGGTTTGCAACAAGATGAAAAAATAAAATTCAAAATAGTAATCATTATAAAGTTATCTACTGTATGCCTTACCTTTCGAAGCATTTCCTCTGCCCTGTGAAGGTCACCATCTCGTGCTATAAATAGTCAATTTTAAATTTTAATATTAATGACGATGATGTGGCATTTAAAAAATATATTGTGCTCAATCTATTTTCATGGTTTATTTTCCAAAGGTAATGGTTTGAAATCGTAAGCAGAGACTAAAACAGATAGTAACAAAGAGTCTGTCATCATTGCTGAATTGTATTCCTTTTCTAGCAACATAATATGCACTTGAGCAAATTGAGCAGTTACATATTGCATAATAGTGTATTCTGCATTCTCCATGCAAGCCGGAACAGGAACAGCGAGATGATGACAAACTCATTGTTATTACCTGTTTCTGACTACACTAGGTAATTAAATTTGCCTACCTCTGATCCATTTCACGTAGAAAATATCCGTATCAAAATACCCTTTCAAATATAAATCGGAGACATCCTCACGGAGCTAAAATTTATGAATGAATGAATCAATCAGTCATTTGATTCTCGCCCTGTTATAATGCACGTGCATTAATTTTCACTAAGCAAAAAACAGTTTTTGTTTCGCTTTTTACCTGCTTGATCAGTTCCATTTCATGACTCGTGATGGGTTCCATGTCCATCTCCATTTTGCTTGTATTTTAAGCAGTTTTGCTTCCAAACAATCTTATGAAAACTCAAGTTTCAACTTTAATGTTGTCACTGTTTCTCTTCACTGTATCACCACTTCATTCAAACTGGTCGTGTACGGAAATACAGGCTCCTTATTTTATATGTATTTTGATGTCACTTCCATACGATAAAATGAGAGTAAAAAGTCACTATAGGTGAAGGGTAAAGGTTAGAGAAAAATCCACACAAGAAAAATATGTTTGCAAGTCTGATTACAGATCTTTGATGTCTGTCTTGCTTCACCCACCTCTGGAACCTGTTTGAAACTTTCTTTAAGCGATACGATCCATTTTGTTAATTCATAGCAATTTCTCCCACACAATCAGAATAACATCCCGTTGAGCTTCATCCATAACATTTTATTGTATTCCTTACCTACTACTTACTATAGCATGTAGGTAGATTGTAGATTATATTAAAATAGATTCCATTGCATATTATCCAGCAAAATATCATCTATTGTGTTAAATTACTTCATTTCATCGAATAGTTATACTACAAGGATTACAACAACTCAACAACCTACTACAATTCTGCTCATTGAAAATCATTCATATTTTTATGTGCAAAGGCTAATTACATATGTATTTACTCCAAATTCAGAAAACCCAACAGACGTAATAGTAATAACTATTTGGTTTATAGTCTGCAATTGTAGCATCCGTTTCCAATGTTAACCATAATTCCAAAAAAATTGCGCAAGTAGTCTGCATTCAGAGTAACCTTATGACTACGTTCAGACTTCATGTTAATGTATGTTACAATATTACTGGTTAAACCCATGAATGACCAGTTGTTCAACTCGTGAATAAGTCCAGGTCTATGTAACTTAAGCGTATTTGTGATATGGAGTTTAAAACACAAGATGTAAATCTAATTCATTCATTCACATTGTATCAATAAAAGACCAAGCCATGCTTTCCAGTTGCAAGTTGAGTAAAAAATTATGAAAATATGCTAATACAACCCTTTGGGATCCGCCCATTACTTTGATGGTGATTGCACTTTGAACTTAATTTGAAGCCCACAATTAGTTACAACTTCAAACCAAATGCTCATCATGATTAATTCTTCACTTTCATATAATGATATAATAAATTTTGATATCCTTGTTTACAAGGAAGCTCTACATTGTAAATGATTATTGTATGTTGCATAAAAATCTACATCATTGAGACAAAAAAACTTTGTTTCAATGAACCAATTTCCCTTCACGGATGTTTCATAACTTTTTAAGTAAGCGGGATTGTGGGAATTCTAAAACTTGATGACTTTGGAATATGACCCTAAAGTAAAGGACCCGAATTCGCGGACAACAAAATGCCTACAATATTTTGATTTAGCGACATATAGGCATGTCGGCATGTGAGTGAACTATATTATGTTAAAAAGCTTAATACACCATTATCATAAAAGGTTTTTGTCATATCACTCATACACCGTCAATAAGCAATAAGCAATTTTAGTTTTTCTCATGCGTATTTACGCATTGTGCATGTGAGATAATCAGAATTGATCATGTACATAGTTTAGCTAACAATAGCGTAAATTCAAGCTCAATGTTAAAACATTTACTTTTTTGCTCATATAAAATGTAATTGTAGGAAAAGACTAGAAGTGAACTTCAAGCAAAACGGCTTTTGATTTGTTTTATTAAGGACATTGCAATATAATTCTGCTGAATAATGTCTAAAATACGACGTACCAACTACGTACCTAATATCTATTTACAAAATGGTGTGCATAAGGGAATATAGAACTTTGATTTCATGAGATACAGCCAATTGAATACAAAAAATCATACATTCATCCTCCAGTGGGCTTAGCAAGTGTTCTGATCTGATTGGTTTAGCGTTTATAAACACCGATATCGTTTATAGTAACACTTTGATAAGTGCGAAAATTGCTATGTGCTAATGCAATGAGTTGATAGTTCATTCAAACAAGATAATGTATTCATAGTTACAGGAATAAACATTCTTCATCAATCCCAAATCACCGAAGACACGCATCCATCACTCAAATGCTGACAACATTTACCAATTTTACTTCATGTTTTTAAGTTCAAAGCGGAAGGTACATGGTAAGATTAAAAGGCATGTCATAGGCCACCTTATCAGTATTTTCTTGCAGCTATACATACTACCCAGTATCCACTATCATGGATGAGTCATGCGTTTCATGCGCTAGATTGTTTTGATGTAAATACTACTAGATGTTTTCCATAATAAATGTACCTAAACCATAAATAGCAAAGGTCTGTTACTGTCACTACCATACGAATTGTATGAAATCAAGCGAGTCTAGAAAAATCGATCGAAAAAATTTGTTTGTGTCTACAGTAGTGCAAAGTGCCTATGGAATGTCAAGGGTTCAAATCATCCTATTGGATATAATTTTCCACGACAGTTAAACGCAATTTTATTTCTTTCCCGATGTCTGTTTCAAGGTTAGAGTTACGATGGTTACGATTACAAGGGACCATTCATTTAATACGTAACAGCCGAAGGTGGGAGGGGGGGTCTGAGTTTTTGTGACGTTCCATGTTAAAG
>JAQIXX010002414.1:0-24698 GCA_034700605.1 Willowsia nigromaculata | reverse complement strand
TATGTAGGACTTGCAGACGTACAGCTTGATACGACATGAACGCCATACGAACGCAGAGACATACAAATGTTACAGTACACCGGAATTTTATTGCGGGGGTAGTGTATACTTGACACTTGTGCCTGTCAACACGCAATATCACTCCACCGAAAAGGGATCCCAAGTAGCTCAAAACAGCTATGATGAGAAATAGACGATCGGATAGCATTTTGTGTTAATACCAGCTAATTGTAAGTTGGAAAGATTTTAAAAGTATGCAGTAGCTGTCAAAATGAAGAGCACAGATTGACGTGGCTAATTGTACCTCATATATTGTTACACTATGGACTTGTTTCTAAACCAATAATGTTGTTTTGATACTAAATCTCTTTGCTTTAAATATTGTTTAGGTAAATTTTCAATTAGAGGTTTGCTCTTACAGATACATGCCTTCATATCTATGTAACATGTTTGGATGTATTTTATGAGGTAATATCTCTTATAGACATGATATAATTGACATTGGAGTCAATTATGCAAAGAAAAGTGAATTTTAATTAAGCTTGTTGATTTGTTTTTGAAACCAGGCAGGATTAGAAAAACAATTTTCTACTTTGGCATATTTATACTGAAAAGGCAATTTACAATTTATTGGTAATTTAAATCTAGTTTAGTATTATTTTGTACTCAATACGAGCTCCGGATTCCAAACTGGAAATGCGACTGAATTTAATGGGTTTTAAGATTATGGTTATGGTGTTGTATACTGTAACCTAATGAAGTGTTCGAAATATAATATAAATCATGAAATACATTGTAAATAACTCAACAACAAATACCAGGAAATAAAATAGTTAAAAACAGGCCAATCGATTGTGCAATCACATATTTATTGATTTTTTTGTAATCATCAAATACAGAATGCATGACCTTTGTAGAGTCCTAATCGTTCCAATGAGGGTGCTTGCTGCTCTTCCATCACAAATCATTTTAAAATCTAAAAGCGAATTTGCTAGTATGACATTTGGACCTTTCCCCGTTTCCCCACATTAACTTCAAAATCGACGAATGCGGATGTATTTATTATTGTTAGCATTCAATGCACCCTGTCTTATGAAACATTCACCATTTATAATTCGAATAAGTTGACAAAGGGATTGAATTTTGAATGAATTTTTATAAAAACGTATATTTTTTTGGGCTGGCTAGACACTTACTAGCAGCATGTCATAAATGGAGGATTTATGATTTGACAGGTACTCATTGGTGAAATTTTGGACATTGTCAATCTAGCCGATAAATGTAGAGTAAATTATAGTTCCTTCTTCGCAATTCTGAAAAATATTATCAATGTAAAGAAACGTTACAAAAATTGCAATGCCCATAAATGTGAAAATCAATAAACAATGACCATGACGGGACGACGCGTTTGAACGAAACACCAGCAAATTCCACAAACCATTTTCTAAACAAGATTTTAATCAAGACAGAACGGCAAATATTGCAACACTCAATATTTATCTTCTTCCAGTCTTACTGACTTGAATATTTTTAAAATTTGGAAAATGCTGAATTCACATGATCCATATCTATACTAATTGTCTTTTGTATATATATTACTAAAATTGCGGCAATGTCACTGTGGCATACTTGCGATTAGTATTAATTGAATACACTTTGTGTAATCCAATAATAAAATGTGTGAATGAATTTCGGCACAGCCGATTAAAAAAAGGAATTATCTTAAGAGGTCCCAACAAGTAAAGTTAGGCCTTGAATATAAATGGCATTTGGCATATTGCTTTGTTTATTTGAAACCTTATCAGCAGCATGCTTCGCTATTATAATATTTCAAAATGATTAGATAAGTACTAGGTACATAATGGGTGTGCAGTAAATGCATGCTCATTCAAGAGCACATCTTACTTTTGAAATTTTACCCAACTCTCTAATTTTTCTAGTAAAAAACTTACTTCACAATGCTGTGATTGTTTAATTGTGCCTTGTACTCGATAACATAATAAAATGAAGGGTAACTACATCGCATCACTCGTCAACGTATACTCTAAAATCAAGCTGGTCCCTTATTGCTTGGAATGGAGTGTGAAAGAAAACAATTTTTTTGTCAAATCATCGTTTTTTATGAAAGTACAAACAAAAATTGCAAAAAAAACAATGCATTTTAATTGTATATCATTTCACCCCGTATAATGTTTTACGTATAAATTATCTTGATTTACTTTTCAGACTTTCTGCGCAGTTTTGCACAGTCTTGCTCTCATTCCATGCTTCGGATTTGTCAGCAGCTCCTTCTCTCGACTCTCTGAAAATGGGGCTAACTTCAGGTTTTTATATGAAGTTTTGGAAGATTGCATATTCTTCAGCTTGATCGTTTACCAAGTTTACTTTTGGTGGCAACGTCAACCCTGCTTTCTAAAACTGGTCAATAAGCTTCACCCATTTATTTGCGCCATCATGCAAGACAACAAAAGGAATTCTGCGATTTGCTTCGGCTTTTGCGTCGTAAATTTTCTGATTGGAATGACTTATGAAATAATATATCAGGATTGTCAATCCAAAGGTCTATTGTCAGCAAATTTCATACTAAACTTGATCATGAAAGAGTCCAACAAAAACTTACAACTATCAAGTTTACCGTACTACATGCGTTACTTTCACTACGCTGTAAAATGCATCGTAACTTTCTTGCTTACAATTGTGTCATCTTTTCACATGTTCCAACATGGGGTCCTCATAAGCGTTCTGCTGGGGATCAAGCAGGTTTGGATCGCTTGTCATCATCAAATCAGTCGACCGGGGATTCCCTTTGAAATTGTAGAAATTATTGCAAACA
Organism: Willowsia nigromaculata; assembly: GCA_034700605.1. Lineage (NCBI taxonomy): Eukaryota > Metazoa > Arthropoda > Collembola > Entomobryomorpha > Entomobryidae > Willowsia > Willowsia nigromaculata. The sequence goes on along the minus strand of JAQIXX010002414.1, from coordinate 21,865 downwards.
ATTTAAACTGTGAATTAAAACTTTGTGAAGAACTATAAATTTCAAGAGATTGCCTAATTAATATTTGCAGGGAATTTCGCTGTATTCCGAAATGAAGAGATGCATGCAGCAGTTGAATGAACTATTTACCGTCCCAATGTTGCTAATTTATTTGAACAATCTCACTAGCTTTGCTGCACTCCCTCAAGTTTTGATGTGCAATGAGTGCAGCTACATGGACAAGATCACTGAGAGAATGTTTATGGTATTTTATGCGTTGGTCTCTATCCTGATTTGGATTGTATCTGCACAACTGCATGTAGACGTAAGAATTTAAATTAGTTTACGACTCTACTGGTCAACTAATCATTAATTTGAATGGTGCATTATTATTATCATTCGCTGAGAGCATTTTTCAGATTCAAAATGGAATGAGAACATGGGTGTATGGATTTCATCACTGCAATGGGAAGCTTAACTTTTATGAGATAGAGGAAACAGATAAAATGCGAAAATGTTTACCAATAGAAAAGAGAATGAAGCTAATCTCGTTTCTTAATGAGGTTGAAACCGATGGACTTGGGGTATCATGCAAATTTTTTACTATTACGTACAGCACATTTGGGTCGGTAGGTAAAATTTTGAAGTTAACGCACGAACATGCTAGCTTTTAGAATCTGAATTTTTGAATTGCGATCTTACTTAAAATGTATGTAATTATTTTCCAGACTGTTGGATTGATTATCACATACGCAATTGTTCTTCATCAATTCAATTATTCCCATTAAAAACTATGTATTAATGCCGCATTCTCACATGAAAATTGCAGGTTTGTAGGTTTGGCGAAGGCGAACAGTTTAGCTTTGAAATTATTCAAATAAAGATGCACAAATGAACCTTGAAAGATCAATTAAGTTAATTTTATGTAAAGTACTGCTGTATTTATTAACAAATATGACACGGAGGTTGGAAAAATGTATTTTATTTCTGACATGTGAGGCATTAGTTATTTAACGATAGGAATAAAATTTAGCAAAATTGAAAATCATGTATCTTGTTTTTTGCTGATATGATGGCTTAATCTTTCTCTTTCGTAGAACTATTTTTTGTTCCCTCTGGATTATTGTATTTCATTCATTACACATTTCATTACATATATGAAAATATTCTATTGTTGAAAAAGATTCATAAAACTTTGCAAATATTGATTCCACCATGTTTTAGGTATTACAGCAGGTCCTTCGATTATCCTATCAGGCCCAAAATATGGCAATATGTACAATACGACATAAATCCACATGGCAAGAAATTTTACCACTTCTTGAACATTCCTGATGAATATGATTTGGCGCAATGAACGTCTCAGGATTTTGTAGTTTGCCAGAATTTTCAGCTTGGCAGACCAAATCTTAGACATCTTCTGAGTGGAAGGGTGATCTTTTGAAAACATTTGGCGAATCAGTAGCTGGTATTTCAGATCCGCAGAAGAAACCCGTTTCATTTTGAAGGTAGGCCAATTGTGATCCCCAACGTCATAAAGGAAAACATGGTGTATTGTACTTTTATGAATGAGATCAGGATGTTGGTCATGTAGCATCTTTAAATCATTCAATAAAACAGTTACTCGAGAGTTTAAGTAATTGAGTTATTTTTTTAATGAAATTTTTCTATGCAGACCTTTAGAAAAACGTTAAGTGTGTCTTTCAGTACTTTTCTTTCAGCTTGTATCTCGTCAGTGGCAAAGTAAGCTGGGAAGAACTTTACTAAAATTTTATCTGAAGACACTTCTTCGTTTGTGAGAGGTCGTCCAGTCCTTGGGTCATTATATGTCTTAACGATAATCGTAATTCGACTATGAGGTGGAATCACACCCGAGTTTGGATAGACTGTGAAATGATTCCGGGCGGAACCACTACAGAAACATTTGTAGGCTTGCTTGAGATCAGTCGGATTTCGCAAGTAAAACTTTCCAATGAATGGCTTGTCGGACAAACGCGGAGATGATGATGCAGAAGATTTTCTCAGAAGCACCAGGATCGGGTCTTTTGTGATAGGTAATCGAATCTTGCACCGAACACCATTGCTGATCTTGACTGTGTCCTCTTTTTTGGAAACAGAATCTACCACTGACTGTTCATTGTTAAGAGAGTCTTTTTTCCTGTGGGGAAAACTAGTTCCATCCCCAGATTCGCCAGGAATGTGAGGATTGCACTCAGTTAAAGGGACGTTTTGGTGCACTGGTAATTGCAGAGTAAAAATTGTTTTTGCAGCTCCACGCGTAGCCCAGTAGAAGTCGTCAATCAGGGATGCTCCTCCATGACCATCTGAGTATTCTGTGTCCTTATAATTTTTCTCGTGACAAAATTTGGAGCCAGTGTCATAGTCTGTTTGAGATTTGCTCTTGACCGTTCCCTTGTCTGTTGCTTTAGGTTCAGCTTCCTGCGTTAGTTTTCCCATCGGAAGAGCAGTATTTTGAGAAATCTTGCAGTAGTAGCTGTCGCAAATAAATACTTGTGCTAGGAGTTACTAAAAAAGAGGAATGCTATTTTGCAGCTAGACAATAAATATTAGTGAATGATGGAATCAGCGTGAATGAGTGATTCTTGTTTGGCAAATCTTGCTTACATAATTCTTTACTACTGATTGCTTGCTTTGTCACTATCGACTACAATTGCTAGAATTAGGAGCAAGGTATTCATTCAGTCCAAGATTACAAAAAAAAGGTTTGAAGTGAATTCAGCAGAATGACACGGATTGAAAAGGTTTTCTCTTTCTGTTTGTGAGTGAAATTGTCATTTTTCACCCCAACTAGCATTTTCAATGCCATATTTGTATAAAATTGATAGACTTTGATGTAAATGGTTTTCATGGCACGCATTTAACAGATGTGTTTGGAAGATTAGATGAAACCAGAGTACATACTTCTAGTAAAAAGCAAAGCATGGATATAAATCGATTGTCCATTACTTCGAGATTCATATGTTTGCTTTTTCTAGTGTACAAATTGTGAATTGCGCATTCAAGTCTTGAAACTGTGCAAATGCTATCAGATTAAGAAGTCACTCTAGAAAATGCTAATAAGTAAATAGATCAGCTATAGTTGTTTGTCATGTTTGTCACCTAAATTTATTTATCGGTGTACTTAAAACTTGTGATATAATTATTGTGGTTATAATCTTAATATATAAGCTGATACGTTTAAATTTATTGAAAAGGCCAGCAATTCCAGTACCATAATGACTTTAGTACACCGAATTGGGCTAAATTTTAACTTGATGCGTCTTACTTTTGGCTTTTATGCTTATTCATAAAATTTGCTATGAAAATCCATTTGCTATTCACTTTATAGGAATTCAGAGTAGTGCTAATTTCTTAACCGCAAAAATGAAACAAAGCATAAGATAGACCACAAGAAAGGAAATCATGGACTTTTGAGAACGAAGGAAAATATTGGTTTTCCCAGTAATGACAAGCATAAGTATACGGACTACAGCATAAAATCTAATCTTCTTAGCCTTTTTAATAGCATCATTAAAATCTTGAAAAGTTAATTGCATAAATGAAGTTGTCATAAATCCTAATACAAAGTCAACTTTGAATTTGCTATTTTCATGTATGTATAGGAATTACATGCCGTTTGCAATCAAGAAAACTGTTTTGGCAAAGGAAGCTATTAAAGCTACGCTAAGCCAGAGTCGCACTTGACATGTCTTGGTAGAAAATACGATTAATGATTAAAATTAAACCCCTCGTTAAGAAGAATCAGACAACGCTTAAAAATGAAGTTAATTGTTTATCAAAGAATAATTTTGATCGTACCAATGATAAATTGCTTTGGACAGATTCGTATGAACATTTTCTGATATATTGATTTAATTAATTAGTACTTTTAAAAGGATAAATTACTAATTGCTAGTTTTTTTCATTTAGATACTTGTACAGTGGATCTAGCTGAGCCTGGAGTTTCTCGACAGTCATGCGTTGAACAAGGCTCGGATTGTCCTAACATACAGAATAAATATCATGACTATGACTATGACCATTCATATTTTCATCCCAACGAGGATCCTTACCATTATGTGCAACCGTGTGATCTTAATTATAATTCATATCTGAATCTTCATCTTCCTGAGAATGAAGATTGCTTTACAGTGTTTGATGGGTGTGGTTGCAATTGTAAACGTAAAAATGCGTATTTGCAATTTTACAACGTGAGTGGACATAATAAAGTATTGGAACTGAATGGGGAGGGAAGACTTTTGAATTTCAACATTTCCCCTGGCTCGTACCAGTTGTGCGACAACACGCTGGATATGGGGAAGGAGCCCTGTAAAAGTCAAGTTGATCTGGAAATTTGTATGTGAAACATAGCATAAATATTTGAACTTATTACAGATTCAAAATTAATAGATATTTGATGTGGACGTTTCTACAATAGACAACAGAATGAATACAAAAAAAGCTTCAGGAGAAGGATTAATAACAATTAACAATACCAAATGTGAGAATCTGTCGGGAAGGCAAGCAAGAATCTTGAATGACGCAAAAGGTCCAGTCTTAATGTTGAAGAATATTTCAAAGAAAAACCTTACAACGTGCTTGGAAGTATTTTCAGAAATTGATTGCACAGGAGATATGGTTCGCGTAGTGGTAACTCCTGAATCTTTCTCGGGGAGTTCAGACAAAGACAAAACATCCTTTAGGATATGGGAGTATCTCAATGATAAGAACAGGAACCCTATTGTGGACACTGACATTAAATCTATTAAAATATGCTCCCATTGCTTAAAGGATGCTGAACCAACTCCCTCCCCTGGAATCAATGCTGTTGCGTCCGATGATGTTCCTCAGGTTTCTTCTAAAACCCCAGTAGCCGCAGCAAACACACACACGAATCTGCCTGATAAGAAAAATTGTAAATTTCAATCCTGTATGCGAATTCCTGCATTTCTAGACGACAAATCCATGCCGCAACATAAATGTTACCTTTACTTTGGTGACACCAACTGTTCGACTGGTCTAACAGTTACAAAAACTCTAAATAATATAACAGAACTTCAGTCAATAGTCGGCGATTATCCAACAATTAAAAAATGGTCAACAGCACCTTGTTCAGGTAACGAGGAAAATCCTCCAAAATGCTTAAAGCCAAAATTTTCATCGTTTCAGGAAGCCTTTCATTCATCTACCCCGCCTATTCAACCAACTCATACAGTAGAAATAATAGTTTTGTCGGTGGCCGGGTCTTTGGCATTTATTATGCTAATTTTGGTGATAATCATGGCTGCTTTACTATGGCGGAAAAAACGAAGGATTCGGGCAATCATGCATGCAAGATGCTTTCCCCACACTAGGGCCGGCCAGCAACAAAGAAATCTGAACATGCATCAAATCGATTCTATTGAAGTCAACGACTATGTAAACGACATAACCGGGTTGAGATCGCTATGTGCTAGTTTTACAGGTGCTTTTGAAATACCAAGAGATCAAATAAACATTGGAAATATTCGGGACAACACGGCTTGCATAATTGGAGTCGGTGAAATTTCAATTGCGTTTAAAGGGCGTCTAGAGCCCCACGGTAAAACAGTAGCAGTGAAAACACTCAAGAGTGGACAAGGAACGACAAGATCAATAAAAGCAGTGTTGAAAGAAGCCCAAATGTTTATGCAATTGGGAAGTCACCCAGGAATTTTGGAACTTGTGGGTGTTTGTACAGAAAACGTAAGACAAGGCGAGGTTTTCGTGGTGATGACTTGGTGCCAAAATGGCCCACTTCGAGGCTTCCTGGCTCAACAAAAAAATCATTTTGAGAGTTTAGTGCAGGATGGTGAATGGGTAACTGGTCAGAAAATGTAAGAGCAAACTTATTTGCAAAGATTTTGGCCAATGATTCCTCGATTGCAAATTTTAGGTTTTTTTCACTTTTTTCTAGACAACAGGCATTAGAATCTAAGAGTTCGTTAGAAAAAGGACCTCCAGTAAAATTTAATACCATACAACTGTTCAAATGGTGCTATCAAGTAGTAGATGCGATGGAGTTTCTTGCTGTACGGAAGGTACGACATTTTAAGATTTAAAGTAATAGTATAATGAAAAGAAAGTAAACGAATTTTATTAACCAAAGTTTTTCTTTAGATCATTCATATCACTTTATCATCAAGAAATGTGCTTTTGGATGAAAATTTTACATGCAAAATTTCAGACTTTCATTTGGCAAAAGTCTCTGGAGATGGGATACCCAGTGAATCATTCAACTCTATGAGTAGCACAACTGCTACTCTGAATCGAGTAAATATTAGTACAATTTCACTAGACAATCAAAATTACAGCTTTTCAACAACTTGTGTCAAAATTTCATGTATATTTTAGGAAAGAGTGATTCCTTGGCGTTGGTGTGCTGTGGAGTCTCTGCTTGACGATGTTTTCAGTGCACAGTCGGATGTATGGACATTTGGGGTATTTATGTGGGAAGTATTTTCCCTAGGGGCAATTCCATACCCCGAGTACTCGTATGGCTCTGAGTTCACGCTGTGCATCAAACATGGGTACAGATTGCAAACTCCGGAATTTGCACCTATTGAATGGTGACGTTTTTACACAAAAATATTTTCTTGTGATTGCCTACATGTTTATATATTTGGGAAAATAACGATGGATTGATGATATGTTTGTAGCTACCAATTAATGCTGATGTGCTGGTACGATGCTCCAGAGAAGAGACCATCGTTTTCAAAATTGAAATTTAAACTAAAAGAAATGACGCCAGACAAGAATAGGTGCTCTTCAGTGGGATCGTTCCAGACTGTGAGGTTGTAGAATAAAATATAATTACTTACGTTAAGGCAATCAATAGACCAACAAATATAAGATCTTGAAGCAACTCATTTATAGAATTCATAAGAAGAATTAAAGTGTTAAAAGTATTGCAAATTCTTCTTTTGGAATTTCAAACATATAGATTTAAAACACCTACATAAGTTTTCTTGCATTCTATTGATTTTTACAAAAGTATTATTCCATTCATTCATTACCTCTAAAATTTGTTTGCTATTAATGAATATTATACCAATCCTCCAAGAATTTTAACTCTAGTAATGTTGAAAATTACAATATTGTTTTATTAAACTTTTGGTGAGTGTGTACTTAAGTTTAAATGAGTTTTTTTTACATGAAAATGATCTGTCCTATTATTTTGATTAATAAATATCATTAATGTAAAAGCTACATTTATTTTACCGATGTGCCTAAAACATTAGTGAATTGGCTAACAGGAAATTTAGGTTCCAAATGTTTAAATTATAGACAATTTGCATTTGGGTATAATTAGAAATGATGTTGTTTTTCTTAACTATTGGCGTACATTTCATGTATTGACATATGTTTACTACTATGAGGCTTGGTTTGGTCTCTGAATTAAAGATTTTAATACGTAGTCCTCTACTTTTACTTGTTATTACAAGACATTAACATTAAGTGAGCAAAAATAAAAAAAAATTTCATACAAACACAAATTATCTTAATCATAATCTTATTGATCCGACATTAATATAAATTTTGGTAACCTTTCCGAGGAATTTTTGTTTTGAAATTTGGTTATAGGCATCCTCTTCGTCTTTGACTCTCAAGGTTCATTTTATTTCACATTTAAGATTCGCATCAGATTTTTATTTTATTCGTGTTGTTCTGATGCTGTGGCGTAGCAATATTCTCGCCGTCCCTTCACAATGTTCAGTGATAGAATTTACTTTTTTAATAAATATCTTCTTCTATTTGCCTCTTTTATTGACAGTACACCATTCACTTTTGATTCAAAGTCGCGACTAATTTTGTTGTCACCACGGGCTCGAAATAAATTGCGGGTAAAAGCATCTCTTGTGCTGTCTTCGATAGGATACTATGTTGTCCAGGCTATCAGATACCGTAGTTTCGGAAACTATGAAGTTTTTAACTTGCTGTATGTAGCAGGCAATATGACGCTTGTCTTATTTCAAGTGGATCTTATAACGCTATTTCACGAACATGAAATACTATCCGTTGTTAACCAAATGTTTATTCACTCTCGGTATATGCATTGTAAGTTTAGCTTATAATAATAATAAACTTTCCATTTTTCTTAGAAAACAGAATCTAATAACATTTTTTCCTTTACTCACTTATAGACAAATACTTCCCCACCTACGACAGGAATAAGAGTTTCCGTTCTTTAATCATCGACTTTGGAGCATTGTGCATTGTTCTTGCAATTTCTGGCTGCCAAATGTTTTCCTGCATTTTCGCAATTTTATTTCCAAGGGCAATCATATTCTGGGGTCATATAATTCCTAAATCAGTTCCCTTGATGTTTCAGATTCCTATTGTTTATTTAATGCCAGCATACGTTATTACTTCTATTTCAAATTCTGTTGTTATGCTGTCCGGAATAGTTTATCTGTCTGCAGTTTACATTGTGCCTTTTCTCACCACAGAGTTTCAGATGGATCTTCGAAGAAATAAGCGCTACATGTCTACTGACAAATTAAGACAACCCGCTGCACTGATCGTGGTCTATAGAAGTATTCAAATTCTTTATTACCGAGGAATGAAGACCATGTGCCTTCACCTAGTTCCCACACAGGCAATTGTTGGACAAATGTCAGTGGTCACAGCTTATATGGTCATACGCCATGGAAACCAGATGCGTCTCCTTACCGTTTTCCTTCTGTTGATATGGACAGCAGCGGTAGTCATATTCTGGGGAATAGTTTTACTAGTAGGGGGACACTTTCATATTTATGGGAAGAGTGTGCTCAAATCCTGGAAGTGTCATAACTGGGGTAGTAGATACAATAATAAACTCATGAGCAAGTTCACAAAATCATGCAAGCCATTTACTGTCAGTTACGGGAATACTTATACAATCAGAAGGCTTACGGGTTTAAAGTTTATACGGGGATTTTCAAAGGGAGTTTTCAGAGCTCTCATGACATTGTAATAGTCATTTTTATGTTAAAATACTTGCGATACTTGTTACAGTTAAAATAGATGGATGAAATAAAATTGATAAATTCATCATTAACTGTGCGTGAATTATACCATCTTTGAATTCTCATAAAAACGTATCCATAAAAAAGCAACAGAAATGCCTGAGTTAGGTGCAATTTATATGCCATAATCATGGGAAGAAATTGAAAAATTGGTGAGATTGAGAATAGCACACAGCGTATAATAATATATCTCAGTATATGCAAGCATGTATGTATCAAAATGTAAATTTATTAACTGCACTAATTGAAATTTTTTAACGCTTTACGATCGGCCAATCATTAAATTTTGTGTTTGCAATATAAGGAAAGATTTATCTAAGGAATCTACTTCTTGTAATAAGCTCCATATCCGTAGCCAAGTCCTCCATAGGTGGCAAGTCCTCCGGTGTAACCGTAACCGTAGCTGGCAGCTGGGTAAGCGGCATATCCGGCACCATAGTATCCACCGTAGTACTGGGCGCTAGCAACAGCCATGCAGGCGGCGAGAAGGAGGATGGCGAACTGAAACAGTTAAAAGAAATAAAATGAAATATGATGGTTACCAGACAGATAACTTCCTGCAACAAGCCAAGGAATCGAAAAAGAATATTTAGAAACTTAGAAACTTACAAGGCGAGACATTTTGAAGTTTTTGAGGGTTTTGTTTTGCTTTGCAAGCGAGTTGTTTGGTTTGGTTGAGTTGAAATGTGTTTGATGCTGAAGTAAGATTGGGTGCCCTATTTATACGGAGTCGTTTCAGGGCAAAATAATTTTGCATATGACTTTTGCAGCCAATGTTGCATAATACAAGATAACATGTTCCAGGATGCACAAAAAAACTTGTTATCTTGCAAGTCAAGTGTAGCCTCGTGGTTATACTTAGCGCATGCTGCTTGTCGTGTTATACGCGTCATATCGCCACACTTTGGCAATGGCACTACCCTGCAATTTTCTTGCAATCAACCAGTCTGCAAAGCTGATTCCACCACGCCTTCTCCAACTATGAACCATGAGTTGCTGTTTTTGGACCGTCCAGGATAAAATGTCGCAAAAAATTTGTTTATGCATTAAGCCCTACTGAATCATCAGAGATGAGTGATCGATGAATTCGTGATTAATGCAGTCAACAAAATTACATTTTGGCCATGACCCGATACTAGCAACCGCTAGCTAGCTAACAAATATTAGGTACAAGTCACTAATACGATATCATTTCATAATAAATGAATCGTCAATAGTCTAAAGATTCTTAAGTCTAAAAAATAAACACTATGTATGAATATAGATGCATATCTACTTCTACCCCTTCTGTATAAAAAGGAGAAAGGCGTATCTACATCAGTAGATGGTCAACGACAAATGCCTTCATTCATTGTCGAAGTAATCGAAATGCTATTTAGTTTCAACGCAAAAAGGGTTTCCTGATCTTGATTTTGTGCCCTTAAGAACTCATTGAAATAGTTCATTTGTCAAATCTGTAGGAACAATGGGGATGTAGCTCAGATGGTAGAGCGCTCGCTTAGCATGTGAGAGGTAGCGAGATCGATGCTCGCCATCTCCAACGAATTCTTTTTATTGGTTAATGTTTTATGATTGGCATATTTAAATTGATAACATATTAAATCGAAAATTTTTTTTTGCAAATTAGGTACATCATCCGGGTTCTTTTAAAAACTCTGTGTTTTCCGCAGAGATGAGCAAAGCATAGGTATTGCTTCCAAGACCGTTTTATAATAAAACATAATTACACCATGACATAATCCATAATTGATCCAATCGTTGGCACGCACGTCACATTTCGTGTACGTTTATTGTGTTTGTACTGGAGGAGATCCCAAATTAGTAGGTCTGTCTTCTGTACAAAACCTGTTCCATGCGTAGCTTTTTAAGAAGAAAATCTCAAAAGATGACTCAAGCTACATAATATGGCTTTTGTATTGCATATTATTCATATGATTTGGGTACAATGTGATAAATGAATGAAGCCAATTTAAGTATTCAGTTTACTGAGCACCATTGTTGGTCTATTAGTCCACATAATATTCTGTTTGTTTCACACACACACATGTGCAGACTAAATAATGTAAAATATAGGCATACGAAAAATGGAATTCAAATTGTCAGGATATCTTGTGGATAAAAATAAATGTTGCTGTAATGTGTAATCAATCTTTGTTTTTTAGCTTTTCTGAAGTTACATGGATTCGCATGATATCAAACATTTCCTGGTCTATTATTGGCAAGCGTCATCTCTCTCCAGTCCATTTTGACATTAATGAAATGATCAGTATCAACTCCTGAGCTCATTAGGTTGTTTGACCAACAAGGTTGAGATGAGAGCAAAGTATGCGAAGACAACATAATGGTAGGTTTTGTTCAATAATAGAAAAAACGTTTACTTGAGCATAATTTGTGACACACACCGGTATTTTACTTGATGCTTAGCGCACGTATAAATAGACGAAACCGAAATTTAAAGTGATATCAGTCCACTTCCAACCTTCTCTAACGCATCAACTAAAAATCCATTGAAGTTCGCTTCTAAAACCATCAAATCATCAACATGTCTCGCCTTGTAAGTTCTATACATGTCTAATAAAACTTTCAATTGTAGACTTTTCAAGAGTTTGTAGAAATTTTGAAACAGAGCTCAATGTATAACTTACAATTCATGTTTTCTGATATAATTTAATAAGTGAGACTAACTTAACATTTCTTACCGAAAATTCCAGTTCGCCATCCTCCTTCTCGCCGCCTGCATGGCTGTTGCTAGCGCCCAGTACTACGGTGGATACTACGGTGCCGGATATGCCGCTTACCCAGCTGCCAGCTACGGTTACGGTTACACTTCCGGAATTGCCAGCTATGGAGGACTTGGATACGGATATGGCGCTTACTACAAGAAGTAGATTAATAGCCAATTTTTCGACAATTATAAAAGAACATAGTTGCTAACAAAATTAAAGGAAAAAGGAATATGACGCGGGTTTAAATAAAAATACCATTCGAGTATCAATTTCACAAACATAAGTCATTAAATCATTTTGATTCGCAAATCTTGTTTAAGGAGCTTGTCTCCCTATACTTCCTTCTCACTCATTATCAGCATCATCAATAAATGGTAGATGCCATTAAATGTAATTTACGCTTGTTGTCAAACTATAATGTTCAGTCATTAGCATATAAATGAACTGAAAATTGTACTACTACACATTAAACTCAGTTATTGTGGTACATTTTTCACTAGTGCTGTTTTCTTTTTGCGTGTACCAACAATACAAATTAGGTCTTTGCAAAATCTATAACAAAGAAACGTTGCACACACCTCTGTGGCTAACGAAACCTGATTGGACTATTGCGCGACATAATAAATGACACCTTAAAATGCATTGTTAAAGGTTTAATACATATTATGCAGGAATACACAGAATCAAAGCAGAGTTTATGCAATTTCATAAAACTGTGGATCACAGTGTTTTCTGATCTGTAGGCAGGCACCGCAGAAATATGAAGCATTTTTTCCTGCTTTTAACAAAATCTAATGAGATGAGAGTCTACTGACTGTTCACAATATTTTAATGAATGAAAATTATTTCGATTGACGATGATGAGGGATTTCAATTATTTTGTAACTATAGAAATGTAGCATTTTTGATAATGTCTATTGATCGTAAGTGTACTGAACGCTGACGCCTACACAATAACCAAATATGAACTTTAGGTATTCATGCTACTATTTTTTTTTAGTACATATGCAAAAGTGATTCATACAGAATATGGTTGTTGTTGCAAAAAATCTCGTAGAATCTTTCTTGACTGTGTGCCGAACAACAGGTAACTTAAGCACGGCATTAGAGTATTGGCACTATTTGGCACACCCTTTTATCGCGCTGATGACGATTGGTCGAGTGCATATTCACTCACAATTAGAGTAGATAGATATTTAATACTCACACGATATGATGATGTGTTGTGTAAGAATGTATCAAGCAAAATACATCTTCAAGCTTCTTTGTTAATGATGCGCAAAATGTACTTCAGCCGATTTTGGACAATTTATTCGATAAGTTGTCAAAAGTAAAACATTTGTAGTTTGTGATTATTATGACTAGCATTTGAGCTATGATAATCATTGTTAACACATATCAACAAGAAGAAATAAAAACAGATTAGCAGTATGTTTATCTAAAAACCGATTAATATTGTAAGCTGTGTGTGGACACAGAAATGTTCAACCAACGCAAACTAGATTTTTAAAAATATGCTAAATTGTTAAAGTGCATTTGTACATAGGTGCTGGAACTAAAATTCACGCATAAACTCTTATACTTGGTAGCTGTGTAAAATATAAGTAAAGTTAAATGAAGATATTTGATAAGCACGTGCATAAAAAAGTTTTGTTTGGAAATAAAATGTAATATTAGATTATTATCAAACAACTAGAACCAGAGCAATACCATTATAATTTAAGAGAAGGCGTGGATAAATTCATGCATTGTCATTTGTGACTGATTGCATTTCCAGCGGTGTGTTAGGAAGGTTGGAATTTGGCACTACGAAAATAAGCCAGTTCAAGTTTTTGTTGCACAAGAAACATGATATGGGTGCTGGTGCTATCAACTTTATAGTTAGTAGTTACCAAACTGGAGAAGAGAACAACTTTTGTGCAACGTTTAATGCATATATCTACATGCTCATCATTTCTTCGCGCTTTTTTATTTCTTGATCCATTTCAGTTAAATAAAACGTATTCATTACAATCTTTATTTACCTTCTTTTTCATACACACACGCAATATTAATGAATCCATTTTGATCCAATATACACACATAAACTTGACAAAATATTTTCAAGCTTGCTTTTCCAGTTTGTAAAAATCTTGACCTACTAACCATCCCATGCCTTCCTATCAGTGTAATTTTTGTTTTGCAAAATTCGAATGTAGCATCAAACCAAAGTTACAACTTGCTCGCAAAGCAATATTATACAACAACCAAACTTTCAACAAGTTGGAGTTTCTCTGGAAACAATAATCTTAATTACAACAATATTGTACCAAAGTACCAAACAACTTTTGCATTTAAAACAAGCATACCTACACTAACAGAGATCTTAAAATAAGCTGACTACCCAGTTGCTTACGGTTGCAGTTACACTTCCTACATTGCCATTGCGACGGTTACGGTTATAGAGCTTATTACCAAAAAATGAAGCCTCGTGGATTTTCTACACTTTAAAATTTCAAACGCTACTATTCGCAATTTCTACTAATCAATTTATGAACCAAAAGGCAATGCATTGTTCCTTCAGGAACTTATGAAAACAAAGATTTTTTAAAGCAAAAAAGTGCTCCAGTCATTTTTTTTCTGTCGATTATATTCATTTGTCCTGTTTGTGTACGCTAATATTCGTAGACCTTTCCATGCCATCTTTAAATTATATTGTTGTAAAGAAAACGTACTTTTACAAATAGTCGTGTGCTTATACTTTTGAACTTTCAGTCTTGTTGACATCTGATGAAAATAATAATTAAAGCGGCAGATTATTTAAAGCATTTACCCTGGATACATATAAGTAGTTGGTTTATCGTTTATCTTAAGCCTTACCTAATACCGATTGAAATTTTCATATAATCATATGAGCAAAGGTAAGTTTACGAATCAATATTCCCATAGTAATGTGTATAAGGACAACATAAGGTAAAAAAGTGATTTTATTAAATATGATCTCTGCTCACGATAATGTAAAAATGGATTGATTACATTTTTACGTCAAGAGCACCAATATTATTGGATATATCTATTTTGAAATGAAAAAATGTATATTTTTAAATTCTTGACTCCGTTTTGGTCGAAATACTTACATTTGGGATGGGCTATCAGAAAATTAAATTATTTTGAAAAGGTTTCTTCTTAGGTAATCCTAAGATATATCGTGAGTTTGTACAATATTTCTTCTTGCCCTAAAATGGCACAAGTGTGGTTATTTCCGAGGAGCTTTTTATCCCTCAATTTCTCTTACCTATTTGTGTTTCTTTTGCATTCAACTTTGATGCTTAAAAGTTTCAAGATTATAGCTAGTTGATAGGTCATTATGAGGATACCTATTTATGGAACAAAATTAGAAAGTAAATGGTCATATGGCTTTCCTACTGATCAATCAAACAGAATTTAATATTTAAAAATCAGTCTATGAAATAATAATGAACTACTAAATTATTTATTTTTGCTTCATGTATTTAGGTATTTCAACTAGCATGGAAAATTTTTATTTTAAATGTTTGCTATTGATGTATAACCGACGTTAACAGTGAAGGTCTACTAGTTGAGGGAACTATTAATATTATGTCTTTGTAATTGTAACAAGAAAATAAGTACATTGAAACCTAACAGGCAGCTTACAAAGCACATATGTAATTATTCCCACTATCACAGTAAAGCAGTGTTAGCTTAGGCAACTGAATTTCGCTTGCTATAGAATATTCAAAACCTAATTAGTGTTCAAATTAAATACAAGAACATTGTTTTCTTGGTTCAGTGTTGTGTCTCACTTAACCCCATCTGCGTCGTTGAAAAAATGGTCAGCGATCGATTTTACTTTTTCCTCAACTACATCTTCCTGTTCTGCAGCAGCATTGGAAGTATTCCCTACACATGGAATCATAATTGTCGTTGTTTGCATAAATCCGCTCGATGTCATCGCTTGATTCGCATCCATGCTTCCATCCTATTAACCAGCAACTTAACTCAAGTCGGTCGATGCATTTATTACTTTTCTCATGGTGATCTCGACGACTTCCACGTATCATACTGTGTGACATGTGTGCGATTTTTGATGCTCCAAATGGATGGTATTCATGGAGGATGACACCTACACCTTTAGCAACTTTCTCTTCAGCTATTTGCATCAAATCAATCGTAAGCTTTAAAACTATATATTATGGTATGCATGTGCAGTTGGCGTGCATGATGATGAATTGATTGTAAAGTAACAATGACTTTTTTTTCTCAATAATCACAGGTAAATATATGCCCAGCTATGATCCCAATACTAGCAAAGTTCAAATGGTTATAGAATTCATAGCAGCTTGTATATTTTTTCAGCAATTAGGTATTTTCCTCCTGACAACGACAGTTGTCATAATATTCCCTCATTCAGGGATAGGCGTAGGGGATTTTGTACCCACGACAGCCCCCTTTCTAATTAAACTTCCTCTATGCTACCTTTTCCCCATTTATACTTCCTTTATGTTAATTCTCAATGGTTTTCTCATTATCTTGACATGCTACGCATACAGTGTTTACTTTGTTCCTTTTGTAATTCTTGAACTTCGTTTGGGAAGATGTCACTACAAATCTATTCCAGAATTGCGAAAACCGCCAATGCTCTTAATTGCCTATAGAGCTGTGCAGGTATTTCAGATACAGGTAAACAACCTCATGGGAATTTTCCTAATGCCAACGCAGCTAGCTGCAACGCAAATTGTTATAATGGGCGTGTATACTATAATTCGCCATGGCAGTCGAATGAAGTCAGCAACAGTTGTAATGATGGCAGCGTCCACTGGCACTGTAGCAGTGTTTTGGTGCTTTATGCTGTTGATTGGAGGATATCTTCACTTTTTCGGGAGCAAGGTTCTCGATTCGTGGAAGTATCATAATTGGAGATGTAAGTATGAAAGGAAAATCATGGCGAAATTTAGGAAATCGTGCAAGCCTGTTATGTTAAGTTATAAGAATGTTTACATTATCAAGAGGTTGACGGTTTTGAAGTTTATTCGTTCTATTTCTAGAGGAATTCTGAGAGCACTGCTTGCACTATAACTTAATGTTAAATTCTTTAAAACTTGAATTGTGGAAATTGAAATAAAAATTTATACTTTTAAATTGTACTTCAAATTTATTCTTGATACATTTTTATCATACATGCATACATAATACCAAATAATAACCAATCTACTCCCAACTGATATTGAAATTTCTTGATGGGTCCAGGTTTAATCTTGTGACTAGAACTTCGCCTGATGGAAGTGTTTCAAAGCTCGAATGAGCCAGTCCCTCAACTTTGACTACAGTAACGGTTGATGCACCCAATAAACGCATGGTGCTTAAACGCTTTGTTTCCATTTCTGGGTAGCCATTGTTTCTCACTGTAGATGTTAATGTTCCATTGCTAACTGAGAAATCGGTTAGGAAGTATTGTCCGTTTTCGATAGTGTCTAAAATGCAACAAGAAAAAAAGCAATGCTTTAGTCAGCACAAAAATTTCTTTGATTGGGGCAAACTGATACTTAGTAATGTTTTTCTACCAATAGAGTCTCCATCGTCATAGAATAGACTTCCAGTCGCAGCACCTTCTTCATTCAAAGCAGCAATTAATCCAAATGAGTTGTTTCTTGAGATTTCTGTGTTAACGGCTGGTTCCTGGGTAGGAATAACATTTCCTCCTCGGACGTGAACGTTAATGACATCCAATGGAGTTGGAATAGTGACAAATCCACCTCGAGTACTCTCTTCCTCTCCATTAAAATAGTTGTAAAAACGAGCATTTGGAAAGTAAGCATTTACAGAAGTTGAGCCTTCCGTTAAAACTGGGGAGATGAGGAGACCACTGCCCCACATGAATTGAGTATCGATTCCATAGGTGTTTGGGTCTGTTGTAAACTCATGCCAAAGTGCACGTACAACAGTTCCACCGGAAGACACAGAGCGATAAAATAAAGTGTAAAGATAAGGAAGCAGCGTGTATCTGACTAGAAGAGCCTTTCTGCTAGACTCTGCAACGGCAGGACCAAACGCGCCAGGATCCTGTTCCCTGGCTCCTGCTACGTTGTGATTTCTTGAAAATGGGTAGAAAGCGCCTAGTTCCATCCATCTTTGACATAGTTCTGCGTTGCTGTTTTCAAGGAAGCCACAAATATCAGCTCCAGCGAAGGGGATTCCAAACTGGTTATACTGAAGCATGCCGATGATTGAGAAATGAAGATTGTCCCATCTGCTCCAGTTGTCACCCAACCAATGGGCCACCCAATGACCAGAACCCAAGAACGTTGAGCGGCTAAGTACCATGGATCTTTTTCCAGTACCCTCTCGAGCTCCCCTGAATAACATTAATCCCACGTCATTTTATACGAAAACAATATAATTTAAATATGAGTAAATTATTACATACGTTAGAGTTGGTTCGGCTTGAAACCATCCAAACATGCTGTGGACGTCATAATGTCTTCCAGCAGCTTGAACGTGATCACCGCAGATAGTTCCCGCAGTAATGGCTCCTCCTTGGATTGCTGGAAGGCATATTGTAGAACAAAATGTGATTTATAACTTCTCTAGAAAGATAAGTGAACAATTGTTCAGTATACGTACGTGGAACATATGGAGGACGATTTAGATTGTTTGCAGCACAACCATCATACATATCTCCTTCAACAAAATTTGCAGGCTCGTTCATGTCCTTAAATAATAATAAAACAATATTTGTACTCGATTTTCATAAATAGCATTTTAAAATTTAGTAGGTATGCTGTTAGCGTGCGGCTTACAATCCAAAGTCCATCATACTCCAACAAGTCATGAAACTCCTTCACGAGAATTTTCCACCATTCTTTGGTAGCATTATTGGAGTAATCTGGAAAGTAGATGGGATCTTCTGGCCAAACCTTACCAACTACTGGCTCACCATTGGCCTTCTTCACCCATACATCCATCTCATTTCCCAACTTTAATGGTCTGTACTCGTCGGGATTTTCTCCTATGCTTATGCATGGGTCCAAAATTGTCACAAATTTAATTCCTTTAGACTTCAACTCCCTAATGTAATCTGGAAGCCCAGGGAATCTATCCCTGGAGTATGTGAAATCCAGCGATTTGTGCATGACATCAATGTCAGCATATTGGACGTCTTGGGGAATTCCATACGAAGCGGTCCGATTCACTGTAGCAATCATAGTTTCAATGTTGTCATAACCAAATCTACATAGCTGGAACCCCAACCCCCAGTAAGGTGGCATTTGAGGTCTTCCTACTGCTTCAGTGTACTGTTGAACTGTGTTTTCGGGAGTTGGGCCCAAGAAAAAGTAGAAATCCAGGAGACCTCCGGTAGTTATGTAACGTATTGTTGGACCGCTCAGCATCGAAAATTCTGAAAAAGCAATTACGTACAAAGTGATGTAAGTTGTTTGTGGAATATGTGAATGCAGGCAAGAAAGCATACAAATTGCATAGGTACTCACGTTGTGCATTGCTGTTTACAATTACTACAGAATGAGCATTTCCGTCATTTTCTAGTACGGTGTAGTAAGGTTGAACTCCATACATATTTGCGGTGAACTAAAGAATCATAATATTTTTTTAAATCCATTATTACATGGCCTGTATAAAAGTAGGCATAATATATTTTACTCACAGAGGGTGGTTGATCTTTACTCCACAATCCCCAAGTGATATTTCTCGAGAAATCATGCTTAAATGTAGGCTGCTCATTTTCTCCGATCCCATAAACATTCTCACTTGCTGGTTTCCAAGCCAATGTCAAGAACTGCTCCGCAAATATAAATTCTTCTTCTGGACATGATTCGAACAAAACGGCTCCTGTTGCTTTTCTGACAACGCGAATTTTGAATAGGGGGTCATTTTGAAATTGTACATCGTAAAGAGGGTTTGCGCTCCCTCCTGTTGGAGGTCTAATTTCTAAGGGAACTTCGTAGCGCTTTGTGGCTGCATCATAGACTTTAATTCGGAGTCGGTAATTTGACTGGAATTCGGCATCCAATGTTAAGGTCTGGACTTCACCTTCCCAGAAACTCTCATTTGGTGCTGCTTTACTCAAATTTACCCTGATAAGAAAACATTATGGCTGTTACCTTATATTACCAAACTACACAGATTTCAAAAAATCATATATAGTATGTGCATAAAAATGTCGGCTACCTTAAGCCGTTACTGATTTGAATAGGCTCTCCCACCATCAAATATCCAGGCGTGGCACTAGCTGTTTTTCAAATTACACATTTAGGATGTTTTTCAACATAAAATAATATATAATTGCCTGATGATAATTTTACCTGCTGCTGCAGCAAAAGCCAAGAGTAAAACAGATATTAGTTGCATTTTCCAGGTTGACTTAAATAAATCTAACAAAAAATTTTGCAGCAGAAACAGAATGCGATACTGCAATGAAACCGAACCGATTGATTCACTGTTTAAATACTCTACCACAATAAGTAGCAACAGAGTTTTCAATAACTTTGTCTACATACCTGCTTGTTGTGGATGTGCATAATTACTGTTATCAAATGGAGTGTGCCACTCGACATCCATTTGCTGTCATCTATGTTGTCAATTTTTAATTCAATTTGTAATTTTTGATGTCTCATTAGTGTCATTTTGTTTTGATGGAACCGTTTACGCAGGTTGTCATAAACTATTATATGCATCAACTTTTGTGTAAAATATTTTGTTCCGATAAATATGCCGTCATGCCAGAGTCCGAACAGGCATCACTTTCGGTGTATGTAAACAAGCTTAAGTTTTACACGTGAAAATTGATCTCTAAAGAATGTTCATATTACACAATAGTGAGCCAGGCGCTCGTTAAATGATTTCTAAAAAGTCGAGAAGTTGTCATCTCCAAACCGTCACAATAATCACATTATACTTGCATACTTGAATCTTGAATGAAAGTTCTGCAAAGTTCAACCTAACAAGAATTTATGAAAATGAGCAAATTTATGATTAATTATGGTTTAGTGAGTAATTGTTGTTCCAAATTACAAACATCATATCATGACCAAAACACACTCAAGTAATTTTTCAAATGCTTTTCGTGTAGTAAAACATTCTTACAATTGGAAACGGTAATGTGTAAAAACAGTTCTCGTGTTTTAGCGTGGGCATTTTTTAAAAACTGAAGTACTTTTGTAGTATTCAATCAATGTAAATGATTAATCAGTGAATTGAAACCAACATTCATATGATGTGTTGATGACTTACAGACAAAAGATGAAATCTCTGCATACATTAGTTTACTATAGTAGTCTTTTTGTTTATAGACGTGAAAAAATTTGTTATCCAGCGTGGTTTCAGTCCATCGAGGAATTCAAATCTTCATCATGATGATAATAATATTGTGTTGTTGCAAGTCGCAGTTGCAATATCCATAATAACCGTTTTAAATAGCTTACTAAATTGTTAATGCAAAGCAGGAAGTTTATCATTAACTCGAGACAAATAAAAATCATAATTGCCCTGGATTCCACAATACAATCTTGTTTTTAGTACTATATTTAGACTTGAAAGAACTTCATTATCAGTTGCCAAAATGTTTCATAAATAAAAGTACCATATGAATAAAAGATGATTATTACGAGTGGCGATGGAAGATCGTCTGATAATTTATCCAATCAGCTATCTTTCTGCTGAAGGTGTAACCGCATACTCCTATAAAAACGTATCTTGATTTGTTTACCACAAACAAACCAGTTTATTGTTTTTGACCGAGACATTTGACATCAAATATTTATCACAGGCTAGTTTAAGATATAGATATATAGCTAGCTATACTACTTCTGATTACTTCATTGGTGAATTGGTAGTTCATGCAAATAGAAACAAAGATCATTGCATCATGTGTATATGTAGAGGTAGGTTTCAAGTACATTAGGTTGCAAATAGAAATATATTACAAATATCTAGACTACTACTCCAGAATTAGCCATTATAAAATATATCACCGACAACGAATTACAGTTGAAGCTGGCTATAACGGTTCGGCTTATAACGGCCATAGGGCTATAGTGGCCGCACAGTGTGTCGCCCTAACACAAGTATAGGGAAAACAATGTTATTTATCTTGGATATAACGGTCTTGGCTATAACGGT